>VOQJ01047350.1:7488-30434 GCA_015052665.1 Apistogramma diplotaenia | reverse complement strand
AGCCACGTCAACAACACTTTAACATTTAAAACCTGAACTCTTTGAACTCACGTCTTGCATTTAGGTAAAGCAAATATGAATCAATGCTATTTTAGACACATATGTACAGGTGTGCATGCACTAAAAATATGGAGGACTGTTTCCCATGTTGCAAATTAGACTGTGTGTTACACTGAGGCAAGCCTAATGTTCTTACGCGCAGCAGAAAATCAAACTTGTTTATATTTTCTGATCTGAACCAGTGTTTGAATAGAATAATCAATTTCTCATGCATCTCTTTTGGATCAATATTTGCATGTGGGAGAGCAGAAAGTGGAGCCTGCAGGGGTTCCACTGGTGGCTCCACAGATACAGAGGATTTTTAAAACACAGAGGAGATCAGCTTTCTAAATAAAGGTCCTGATCTCCTTCTGTTTTTGTATTAAAGTGAAAGCATAGGTTTGGCCCACAAATGGGACCATTAAAACCCCCGAGATAAGCTCCTCAACTGCTTTTCAAAATCAAATGTCCTGGCATGTTGTTTGACTCGGTATTCATCAAGACTGAAAGGGTTTTGACAGAAGTGTTTCCAATACAGTTAAAACATGATCGAATTCCAAGGCTACCAGCTATTTTCAGTGATTGTAGTGAGGTTATCTTGAATGACAGTACTATCCAGCTAAAATAAAGCCATCATCACCGTGATAAATGTCATAACCAGGATTCAAAGGATTAATAAGCCTTCTTCTATAGAAAGCGTCACATCGTCGTTATTAGTTTCTCGTGATCTGGAGTTACTCTGTGATGTCATGTTTATGTAAATACATATAAATACATGTATAGTTATCTTTAAATGAACATTTTCCCATCTGTATCTACGTTTTTAACTGACTACTCTGTGACAAAATGTTTTCTGAAGTGTTTTTCTTACTTGTTTTTTTGAACTATCAAATTAATTTCTCGATTGTAATCAAACGCATCTAAAGATAACTTGGAATGGCAGATACACTAATTGATAGCAGTAGATATCAGTACAGTGAGATCAATAATTTCCAGGACACGTACTTTGTAGCCGTGCCGACTCACAGCACCACAACGGACTTTAAATTAAACAATCAATATGTGATTGACGTGGAGACTTTCAGTTTTACTTCAAGGGATTTTATAATATTTTTGAAATAAAGCTTTAGGAATTACAATCATTTTTATACATAGTCCACCATTTCCAGAGGCTAAACATTAATTGGACAATTGACTGACAAGGAGTTTCATGGGCAGATGAGTCCCGTTCCCTTGTTATTTCATGGCAAATGAAGCAGATACAATGTGTGAAGTTGATTCCAAATCATGAATTTTTATTTTTAGAGATTTTAATTTTAAATAGGAGACCCAAGGAGAGGCTGATGCAAGTAGCCATCATTAGGCTGGAAAATCTAAATAATCAGAATCAGAACACTTCACTTATCCCAGGGGGGAATGGTTTTGTTAAGGGTGGTCACTTAAAAAATAAACGGGGAATGCAGGACATGTAAAAGCCAAATTAAAAAAATTAAAAAAAACAAGTGAAAATAAGTAAAACGAAGGCACTCAAAATGCAATATTAAAGTTAAAATGACTATGTCCAGTGTAGACAATATATTACAAGAGAAAATAGTCCAGGTGTCATAAAGACGAGTTATAAAGTTTTACGACCGCAGGTAGGAGGATTTCCTGTGGTCTTCTTTGATGCATCATACTTGAGTGAGTCTTTTGCTGAACTCCCGTGGCTGTCCAGCACAGGATGGAGAGGGTGTGACGGATTGTCCAATATTGACCATAACTTGGACAGCATCCTCCTTTCTGAAACCTCTGTCAGAGAGTCGAGTTCCACACCCACAATGTGAATCAGTTTATTGAGTCTGTTGTTATCCGCTACCCTCCGTCTGCGGCCCCAGCACACCAACAGCACAGAGGATGACACCGGCCACCGCAGACTCATAAACCACCCTGAGCATCATCCAGCAGCTGTTAAAAGAGCTCAGTCTTCTTAGAAAATACACTGCTTTGGCCCTTCTTGTAGAGGGCTTCTGTGTTTTTAATGAAGTCCAGTTTATTGTCGGTGTGAACACAGAGGCATTTGTGATCATCCACTGCCCCCACAGAGGCATCATGAAGGGAAACAGGGGTCACTGGTTTTCTTCTTCTTTTCAGAGAGATGGTAAACATTTTAGGAGTGATCAGAAAAAGAACATGGTGCATTCACTGGCCAGCTCAGCAATGATAAAAGCCCCAAAAGAGCGCAGAGGACATAAAGTGCATGATGACAGAACTTTGCCCTTTGTTAAGAAATAACAACAATCTAACCAATCAAGAGATGCCTTTATGAATGGAAATACATAGGGATTTAACCTAACCCCACTACAGTAACTACACGTCTTTGGACTGCCGGACAAAACCGGAGAACCCAGAGAAAGCCCACGCAAACACAGGGAGAAGATGCAAACTCCACACAGAAGTTATTCCCCAAAACAAGATTTTTGTCAGAAAACATCTGACAGAAGCTGCACAGTTCTGCAAAATAAAAAATAAAATCTTTGGACAGATGAAACCAAGAACCTCTACCAGAATGATGAGAAGTGAAAACTTTGGAGACGGAAAGAAACAGATCTAAAGTATACCACTGCCAGTGAAACCAGGCCACTAATGCTTCATAAATGTGTGACTGCTGATAGAAGTAGCAAGATGAATTCTGAACTTTACCCTGCTCAGATTCAGCCAAATCCTGCAAAAGTGATCACACAGTGCTTCATGGTGCAAATGGATAATGACCCAAACCAAACTGCAAATGCAATACCTTCTTGAGGAAAATAAATATTATTCAGTAGCCAAATCAGACACAGACAGCAGCAAGTGAGGGTGGCTGCAGAAAAGGCCTGGCAGAGCATCTCAGGGGAGGAAATACAGCATTTGGTAATGTCCATGGGTTTTAGACTTCGGGTAAACCAAGTGTTAAAAACAACCTTTATATTAGGCTGGTTTGTCCAATTAATTGTGAGCCTCTGAAAATGGGGGACTATGTATAAAAATAACAAATTTTTATACGATGCTAAATATTTTTAAAACTCCCTGAATTAAAGCTGAAAGTCTGCACATCAATCACACACCGATTGGTTCAGAATCAACGGCGGTGGTGTACAGAGGCAAAAATACAAACACGGTGACTTTACCAGAAAATTTTGGACCCAACTGTGGACTTATATGAAAGATGCTTCCCTCCCACCCTCCCTGTTATCCTGCTCGCTGCTTGCTGAAGGGCTCTTCGCACTCTAATGAACCAGAACGAATACCATGGATTTGGCAAACTGAGTTTTTAATGTTATTGACAGAATTTTTTCCACAGTGTGGTCCCAAGGAGGAGAGCCCGCTTGCGTGTGGACACCTCTGTGTCTGGCCGCCCTGTCGGTCGAAGACGTGCAAGACATTTGGATATCTGGTAACAGTGTCTCTTCTTATCAGGGCTGGAGGACACCTGTTCTACCAACAAATTAAGAAAATGTGGATTGTGGTTCGTCCTCTGGATGCTGGATGTGTGAGCTCCAGGCTCCACAACATCCCGCCCTCGTCCCGGGGACTGAATACGAGTGGACCATATTCCAGACTTCCATTGGTAAGGTGGCTTCATGGGGCTGTGGCTGCAAGGTTGTTGGTGCCTGTAATGGCAGTAATCCCAAAACCAGATGTTGGACATTGGAGGTAAAGGGAACTGCCTTTAGAGGGAGCTGACAGGTACCGGCTGGCCAAGTGGACTTCAGCTCTAGCAGTGTTTTTGAGGTTTGGGGACTTTAAAGTTTTGATATTTAAATATTCTAAGTGATTCGATGTGTTTTTTTTTCTATTCTTTCATGTACCAGGAACAATGGTGTTTTCAGACTCCTCTATGGTAAGAGTTGGACCCCGACAGGGCTGCCCTTTGGTGAGAGGGACCTGGCTGCAGGCGAGACGGTGCCGCGATGCTTCAACTCTATTCAGAAACGCCACAGGAAGTTGGTTTTCTTCTTGAGTTTATCACTGGGAAATTGCCTGAGTCAGTTCCTGAGCTAAATTTTACCCCTGTCCCTGACCTCTAACCTCTAACCCTAACCCTAAGTTTAAGTATCCCAGTTCACTAGTGAGGGGCAATGCGAAAGAAACGGCCCACAATTTAGAGGAGGCGGCCCATTGGACCATCTTCAATATAGACAGTGGACTTAACCAATCAAGATATAGGACAAAAGTGACCCGATCCCTGTAACTGCTGCTAGTTACAAGGCTAATTAGTTTTATTGGTATTTGCATGCTTCCCAAAAACCTTAATGTGGTAAAAAACAGTAAAGGCCGAGAAGTGTTGGATGAGCAGCAAGTGTCCATCATAGCATTTTAGACATTTCGGTTAAAGCTGTGTTGAATAGTAGTTTGAATGTGTAGGCTCTGTGCTGTGATTAAACATTTAAAAAGCACTCAGGCAAGTGAATGACAGATTTTTAAAACTGCTGTATAATAAGTAAAAGCTCTGCAATTTAAGCATTACTAAAGTGTAAGAAAAGTATTATTATAAGAGTAAGACTGTGTCAGATGCTTTTATAGTTGCGTTGCATGAATTCATAAAGCAGCCCTGTTTTTAGCCTGATACAATTACATGTTACAGCTGTTTATGAGGGAAATTCAGAAAATACATGTTAGAGATGATTTCAATAAAAAGGATAAAAGAATCACACTGAGCCGACAAAAGCGGTGGCGTTAACAACAGACACTAAACATCTGGTATGTGGATGTTGATGATACATTATGCTTGAAATAGAATATACCTAAGTTAGAGGCTTTTATGCTAATGGACAGAAAAGGAAGTCCTCATGGGCTTGGACACTGTTATTGGCAGTTGCAGAGGAAAGTGAACTGCTTCACAAGCTCCTGCTACACTAAGGTGAGAAGATATTTTTCATATTAACACCAGTTATGTTATTCAGTGAAATGCAGTATTCAGAATTACATCAAATTGATGGTGGGACTCAGGAAACAGCTCCCTTTCATGGATCCCTCTTTTTTTACAAAGTAAACAATATCAGGGTGAAAATCGATTTAGTTTAGTTTGAAATAGTCATTTTTAATTTTTGTTACCATTTTGTAAGTTGCCATGTTTGTTACTCAGTGTGTTGGATAGTGACACGGTAAGAATAATATTTGTAATTTTGATATAATGATGTTAAGATCGAATCCAATGACTTTAACCAGTAATTTATGAATTATTGTTGTTTTCTTTCCATGTCGCACTTCTCTGTAACCCCACTCTGCTAATTATGAGGGGCCGGTTTTTTGTCCCAGTCCAGCCCCGGTGAGGGGAGCATGAAACTGACAGACAGATTGGGGATTGCACTGATTTGTTGTGGTGAAGACGGAGCCCAGTGTAAAAGTGAACCTGCTGATTTACCACTACATCTATGCTCCCATCCTCACATGTGGTCAGGAACTCTCGGTAGTCACCAAAAGAACGAGGCTGTGGATAGAAGTGGCTGAAAGGAGTTTCCTTTGAAGGGTGGCTGGGGGACGGGAGGTTGGGGAGGAGCTTTGTCATTCAAGAAGGAATCATTGTAGAGCTGCTGCTCCTCCACATTGAATGGAGCCAGTTGAGATGATTCAGGCATCTGACTGGGATGCCTCCTCACATGTTTTGGGCATATTCTACTGGGAGGATGCCCTGGGGCAGACCCAGGACTTGCTGGAGAGATCATAACTCATTGCTGCCTTGGAAACGATTTGGTGTCCTCCCGGAAGAGCTGGAAGAGGTGGCCGAGGTGAGGGAAATCTAGACTTCTCTGCTTAGACTGCTGCCCCTGCGACACGTAACCCAGATAAGTGGCAGGACGTGGATGGATGGATGGATGGAACAATACTGTTTTAAATTCAGTCATACTCTGCTCTTGCTTGTTTCCAGCAGGCACTTACAAGCCTGCTACACTCTTCTTGCACTGCACCACTGCTTTAAAGACCACAGAAGTTAGCTGCAAGTTTAAAAACATGGTGGATTATTCAACATTATGAGTCACAGACTTCCTTCAGGGGTTGGTGGTGAGATAAGCAGAGTTAAAAGGAGAGGGAATATTGGATTTTGTCAGTTTGACACAAACACAACTCGAAATTAATTCCAAAGTTGTTCTGCGCCCGCTTGATGTGAAAATAAGCGATAATAATATCAATTATTGGAAATTCAAGAGTTAATTTGAAAATGAAAACCAGTGATACTTTGTCCTGCTGCGCATATAATCAGACATAGATGGTTAATCAGAGATCTGCAGATATCTGATATTTTCTGACTGCTGTGTGATGTTAGATCCAAACGTTTTGGTGCTCCAAGGAGAAGGTAAACAGTAGGAAAAAAGTGCCAGCTATATTGCTGAGTTTGTTGCTGGACTGACTGACATTTCTCATGATAGATTCACAGTAGTGACAAGGCTGAATGACTCTTGGGGCATGGGTTAATTCGTCTGGAGGCCTACTGAGCTGTGGCACAATGACAAAGCAGAATGTGACCATTTCATTTTGTGGTGAGTAAGAAATTGGCCGTGAAATGGAAGACTCTTTAGGAGCGGGTATACATCATACTAGAGATAAGCCACCTGCTCACCTGGCCATGGTTTAGACCAGAGGTGTCAAACATAAGGCCCGGGGGCCAGAACCGGCCCCTCAAAGACTCTGATCCGGCCCGCTGGATGATGGAATCCCTGTTTTTGTCACTACTACAGAATTTATTTTTTATGATGGCTTCACAGTAAAACTAAATTTGAAAAAGGACATTTTCAGTTTTTTCTATAATTACAGGACAGTCTGGACAAAGAACTACCAGAACGTTTTCTGTAGTTTTACACATTTCTTACACTTGAAGCTCAAACAGTGGTGCTGGCAGATGACTCTGTGGTATAAATCTATTTCCAGCTGAAGTCAGTGTAAACGTCTTCTGAATGGTCATTCTGGATTTGCATGTGCTCGTGTGTGTGTTTGTGTCAGCAGGAGGGGAAATGTTCTTGCATGGGGGGGGGGCTAGTGTTTGCTAAATCCTGGAATATTTCAGAGCCACGTTATGAATGGAAGTGCATTTGCTCAAGAACTGTGCTGAGCGTTCAGAGGAAAACAAACGGCATCTGTTTGGCAGAGAGGTTGCATGGTAGTTTTTAGAGTTTCTTTCAAAAGCATGCTATTATTGTAGAAAACACAAGATGCTGTTGTTGAACAATCACAAGTTTTATCCATTTAGTGTGCTTTGATAACACTTATTGCCCCCAATGATTTCATACTGTCTGTACATTTCCACTTATGTTAAGTTTTTTCATCCATACATCCTGCTGCCTCTTGCCACGGGGCAAGGGTACACCCCGGACAGGTCACCAGTCTGTCAACCATTTGCACTCACACACACACCTATGGGCAATTCAGAATGACCAGTAAATCTAACCCCACTTATTGCATGTCTTTGGATTGTGGGAGGAAAGCAGAGCCGGAGAGAACGTGGGAGAACATGCAGCTCCACACAGAAAGGCCTCGGCCAGATGGTGGATTTGAACCCAGGACCCACTTGCTGTGAGGCAGCAGTGCTAACCACCACGCCACCATGCTGTCCTAAATAGCTTTTATTCAGCTCAATAAAATTTCATTTATATCATGGCAGTCAAGAATTATCACCTGGAGTATTATACTGTATGGTAAAAACACTAAAATACTGGATTAAGGTCCAACAATCACCGGTGACCTACTGTAACACAGCACGGATTGTTGACGGTCACACGATTCAGCTATAACGAATCAAAACGGGAAGTTTAAAGTCTAACCAGCTTCTCTTCAACTCAAACTGGGACTTGGTTTCACAGGAGAGGTGTTTGATAGCTGAAGGCTCTAGCAGCTCTTCTACTTTTGGAAACGCTAGGAAGCAGAGGTAAACATGCACTCGGAGAACACATGGTGCTGTGAGGTCTTTATACTTGCACCAAAGCACGAGTATACTTTTGATCAGAATTCCTGAAGTGTAAGACGTGGGTTTTTTTTTGGATGCCTCGATAAACTGACAACCTAAACAGTTGCAGCCAAACGCATGAGAACGGTGGTGCGCGCCGGATGCTGGTCAGCAGATGTCTTGCGCAGCCTTTTATCGCAACATAATGAAGATGTTTAACCTTTCATAAATGATGAAAATGATCAAATGTGTTCCGATAAGACGAGCAATTACAGCTTTATTTTTCTCAGCACTGGTCACTGAACTTTGTGTCAAACATTCTAAGGGAAGCAAAAAGTGCTTCATTAAGCACTGCATTAATCACCGTGATACATTAACTGCGGGTAGTTATGGTAATGTGGCTGAAAACGACCTGTTATGCCAATGATCTCATTAATTAAGCTTAATGCTTTAAGTTTTAATTAGCAGATATTTCTGTCAATGTACTTGTCTTCACCTGGGTGGCAATAAAATGAGCTGGAGGGATATAACGGCTGATGAGTAACATCACCTTGTGAGTAATACTAACGCTGTATTTAATCATACTTCACTCTCTGATTAAAGTGCAAGTAAAGAACTATACTTTCTTTTTTCCTATTTTTATTTTCAACATTTTCCCCCAATTTAGTTGCTTGGCAACCAGAAGAGCGTAGTGCATACCGTGCAATTCACCGTGTGCCATAAATGTGAAGGAGAGAAAGATTGGGTCCTGTATGAACATGGTATTCACTTGAACTTGGGTATTTTAAGTCATAGCTGGTACGTGTTTTTTTTCCTTTTTCTTTTAGATCCCGTTGGCTTCTTTCAGCTCCATCTAGGCAGGTGGAGCTTTGAGTTAAGCAGCCACTAAACTGAATAAAAAGAGGCAAGACAATCTGTGAAGCGCAGGTCAGCGGTGTCATAGAGTACGCTTCACTTAGATGGATGAGTGCTCACATGACTCATCTTGGCCAGAGAGAGGCTTTAATTGGAGTGGATGAGGTGTCCTGCCGCTTCTTAATTAGCAATAACTATCCTCAGCATCAGACATCAGGTTGCTGCTGTCTTGTACAAGCTGGACGCCCATAACTGCCCACCTACAACTGCCCTATGCTCCCTCCTCCATATGTCAGGTATTTTCACCATTCACCATACCATAGCACTGTATCTCCTCTCCCACCCATGAGCACACTCCTTGGACAAAGGTTTAATCCAAACTGCTGTCCGAATATGGAATAGCCTCTGAGAGGAATGTCTTGGCCAGATAGCAGACACTGGCCTCCAAGCCTTTAAGAGCAGATGAATAGAAAACCTCCTGACCACACTGTTAACAGAATTTCACTTTTGAACGGCAGTGAACCATGTGATTGGTCAGCCAATGTACTATACTTGTGCATTTTACTTGGATATTGATCACAATCGCAATCAATTAAAGACTTAAAAAAAAAAAGTTTATCATACACTGCTTTTGCATACTCTGCAACTTTGCAACTAGTGCATGAGTATGTGAGGAGAAAGTGCAAAACAATCTTTGGAAGTTTTGCAACATTAAAGCAATTTGGCATTAATAGATGTCAATGTTTTGAAACTGCACCAAAAAACTGCATAATTTAGCTTTGAATAAAGGGGAGGAATACGAAGAGCTATCAGTATAGACACACCATGATGATTACAAAGCCACTCAGTTATAGTGACAAAAAATGGACTGAAAATGTTGCAGAGGCACGTTTGTAACTGGTGTTCTGAACAAGCTAAAGTAAGAAAAGCATCATTAAAGCACAGTTACAATGCGCTACTTCTTAATTACTGCACAGTCACACTGAGCAGCTGAGGGGTCAAATGTTTTGTTCGGGGACACACTCTTGGGACATCCGAGTTAATAAAGCCTTGAAAAGAAAAAAAAAATACTAGCTATAAATTGCCCATTTATTAACCAATATCATGCAATGTCTGAATAGAGACGGAATAATAGCCTGTTTCAGAGAGCAGAATCTGAGAAAAGACTATCTTGTTACTGCCCATCAGAAGAAAGTCCTAACAGACCAAATCCTACTAATCCATCTTCACACGAGTTCAGACGCGTTGTTCAGCTATATGGAGGTCACTGTGTCCTCACCCGGGATTGAAAGCAGAGCGAATGTGCTGTGATTATTAGGATGTAAAGGAACTTGTGTTTCTATTGTTAGCTTTCTTTCCAAGTTAGTTGCCAGTCAGCTGTAGCCTGTGAGGCTCCTGTTTGCTTTGGGTTTAGACTAAATAAATATACGAGTCTGAAATAGATGAGTGTCTGATATCCTTACACCATAACATAAGGTCTCTTTTTTATCATTTTCAGACTGTTTCATTTAATTACTTATCAAAGGATGCCTCGAGGCTGAACAGTGTTCATTAGTTCAACCTAAAAATGGGAATCAGCTGAACAATTAGACACAAAAAAAGCCTCGATTAGATTACATGAGATTTTGTGTTCTTCTTATCATATTTAAACCCCAAGGACCAAGCAACCCTTATACCTGCAGCCCACCGCCTGCGGTAGTTCATTCCTGACGTTTACTTTGAAATCGTTGGTGTTGGTTTGCTTTCCCACCTGCAACACTAAATGAAGATGATGTCGAAATAATGCATCAATCTACTGACCAGTGTAGCTTGTTATGCGCAGTCCTTAAGCACCAGCACCAGTGTCAAGTTTCACAATTATCAATCAATCACGATGACAAACCTGCACGCGGGAGAGATCAGGATGATAAAGGAGACACCATTTTTGAGTGTTTCTGAACCTACAGAAGGGAAGTCAGTAAGATGCTGGTTTTAACAGAGAACCTGCATGTTTATTTTTGAATAGATGAATATCAATTCTTTTTCTGAGCTGTTCTGAATACATAAACAGGATGCTATCTTCCCAGAGCATTCTAATTCTGAGGCACACCTAAAGTACCAACAGCTCATATTCACTATTTCAGGGCCATAATCGAGTTAGCACAGACCTAATCATGTTATCATGTGTTCATTTTTCCTGGTAAATTTACATGCAAGTGTGTTATTGCATAGGTGTGTTTCATATACTGTACAGCATGCCAATTTTGTTTCTTTTTAAAATATGTTGATGTGTTTAATAAGTTAAAGAAAAATAAATCTTGAGAACTCTTTCAGTAGTTGCCACTATTATACTCCTCCTACACATGCACAGACATTGATCATGATTATATAGAGATTATACATTCTACATGCCAGCCACGCAGCATAAGAGTGAAGAGTGGAGGGGAGCATTAAGGGGCTTGGCGACTGTGGTACCCCCTGCTGAGATGAGAGGGGAGGTAAGAGCCAAGGAGAGGGGAGTGTGGAGAAGTCTAACCAATCGGCTGTGCGCTGGGAACAGGACCAATCATGGCAACTGCTTGGGGCTCTGTTGCTCCCTCTTTCTCTGTAATTCTCCCTTTTTTCTTACATCTTGATCTTATTTACTTTTCTCTTCCTAAATGATCTTTCACTCCACTTCTCACCCCTTCTTTTTCTTCGTTGTCTGCCTCATGAATCATGTGATTGGGCGTAGCTCACTTCTTTTAGTCTCACCCTAACCTCTATACTACGAGCACACCCCTCCAATTTCACTCGCAACCCCACCTGCTCCACTGAACACTTTCCTCCCCCTGGTTTCTTATTCACTGGCCACCCTGCTTTGCACAGTCCACTCCCCTTCAGCAGATTATTATTCTGTCTGCAGTCACTAAGGAGATGCACACACCATCCATCACAATGTACAAAATTCTCAGTGCACAGATTCGGTCGGGTCCTAATTAAAAAGCCTTTCCACTCGTTTTCTTGAGAGATAATTAGACTTTCATCTCACCAGGATGCCACATCCATAGATCCATTCTCTTCCAGGAAGCCTATAGGAGAAAAGAAAAATACATTCAAAGGTCTTTAACTATTATCCTTCAGGGCATGAATCAATAATTAAATATATCTTCTTACAAAAAGTCCTGCCTTGAATGAAAAAAGTCAAATATCAACTAATATCTTTAATTCTTAAAGAAAATTAGTTAAACTGAATAAGGTCTGTGTGATACATTTCTTTGAAAAATTAAATTAAAGGTCACATCTATTCTGCATGAGACTTCCCCTTTTTTTAGTGAAATATGTGGATTTTTAACAACAATGATGCAAGGGCCCGTTTAAAGCTGCACACAGCAGTGTCTCGGTGCAGCTCTGATGTGAGCTTGGAGGCCGTGGAGCTTTGGGCCTGATATGAGACAGCTGGAAGGGTTGAATTATTGAAGAGCATGGACCAGCTCTGAAACACAGGCCATGTCCTCCCAGCTGCTCCGTGTGCTGAAGCCGACACTTCGGCAGTCGTCAGACGTGTGCAGTTAACAGGGTCCATCTGTTATTGAGGCGTAATGAACGCAGTCATAGCCACGGAGAAATGAATCACTGCCACTTTATTAGTGCACGACAATAGCAATGATTGTGCCATCCATATAGTTGCAATGGTAATAATTATAATATTTGTGATTAGAATGATGATTAGAATGCAGATGATGACAGTGGAGATGGGGGTGATAATGAAGGTGATGTGTGCCCGCTATGATGATGATGGTGCACAAAAGCACGGTTTGGAAAAATCAACATGGTGACAACACTCACATTTATGTTCATTATGCATGCATGAAATGAAAACGATTTGCATATTGGCACTGGACGGAAGGACCTGTAGGTCTGCAGAAAAACACAACAAAACATTAAACTTACTGTAGCTGTAATTGTTGACAGTCCCATGTAAACACCTGCCAAATTGAAAACCCATCATTCTAATGTAGAACAGCCAGTGTTGAAAGGCATGCAGTGTAACCTCCAAAATCAATAACCAGCCTGCCTTTCATTACATAAGTGAAATTTGTATTCATCTCAGAGATATATATTTATCCCACTTATACCCTTGGCTCGGGAGCAAATTCATTTAGTAATGATTACCTGACTCAGGTAAAACCAATTTCCATTCACTTGTTACCCTGAGTTGGTGACAAGGGCACATCCAGGGTCACTTTTCAGCAGTTTTTGGTTACATGCACACCATCAGCATTTGATGCCGCGGATTCTGCGTGCGCAGAGCGCGCCCGTCCGTGCGTGTGCGTGAGGGATCCATTTGCCGGAAGACCGTCAAAGCAGATATGTTGCAATGACATAAACAGAGTAGTGCACCTTGGCTTTAGTGCTGCTGCTTAGTTTGAAGGCTGTCAGCAAGTCTGTGTGGGCGTTCGGCAGTCTCTCCCCCCTCGAGAGCTGCATTCAGATAAAAATACTCAAAGTCCTCGCAGAAGCCAGAGGGGTGTGGCGTCTATCTTATGTGCTGCGATGTGAAACTTGGATAACTGTAGAAAAGTTGTTTTGTTTTTTCTTGATGGAGAAGCAGTGCTTGATTTATAAAGGCACATTACGAGTTATTTCTGCCAACGTGAAATAATTTAGCCCAAAGACAGAGTGTGTTATGCGTGTTTGGAAGGTTCCTTCCTCCCTCCAAGGATAACTAACTAGGAACCACCTTTTTTGACACTGGGCAGAAAAAACTGGAGATATGCTCGGAAATAGGAGGGTGAATATAGTTACTGCTACACTAAATAAAACCTTGAAATTTCACTTTACAGCAATGCAGAGTATGTTGGATATGCTTATTCTTTTTCCAGTCATGAATATCATCACCTTAAAACATTTGAATAATGTGGGGTTTTTTTTGGATGCCAAGGAACAAGGCTGCAGATACTGGCCTTACTATATAATTATCAGCCGACATTCTGCATGCACATGTACGAATCCTTAGCACCTCATTTCTCTGACAGGTTAACTAGTGGAACTGTCTAATTTGTGTACAAAAGCATTTAAATTGTAAGAAATTAAAATTAAAAGAAATAAATAAAAAAATGCAGTGTTCTGTACAAGGATATATGCAGTTATGCTGCCATTTAAGTCCAAAAATCTGATCTTGAATGTAGAGTTGCTGGCATTCATTAGATCACAGACTATACATCTGCTTTTGTTTTCATAAACAATACAAGTCTAAACAAAAGACAATAAACATTAAACAATGTGGCAATCAGAAACAGTGCCAACCCCAAGAAACTGGAGCCGGACTATATTATACAAATTTATCCAAATGCATTTTCAAGCCATGCAAACAGAACTGAAGTGCACCAGTACAGACTGTGGCACATTTCCCTTTAACTAAGGAACTGATTTTATTGCAGGGGGATGTGCGGTGTGAGGAACTCGGAGTCGTATTCAGCTCCGGTAGATGTGAAAAAGGCTTAATGAAGGTTATTTAATTCCTCAGGCTCATCAAGATAAAAACAGTTACCAGCTGTACCTTAGAAAGCTACATTTAGAGTCTCACAGATCACAGGCTCTTTTTTTCCATTTCCACTGCTATTCACTTTGTTTCTCTCCATTACAAACCATGGCGATAATAGCAGATGCCATCAGAAGTTTTCTTATCAAACTCTGCCCCGCCTCCCCATCACCTCCCACAGTCCTGGGGTATTGTGCATTATGACAGGGCGCCGTGTTCTTGGAGATTGTTGAGCAGTAATGAACCAGCCCTCTAAAAGCCCTTCCACTCTCTGAAGGGAGGTTTAGATGACCACTTAATATCAAAAGAAGTGGGACATCCTACACAGCAGTACACTAAATGTGTTTCATTATTCCAAATATTCTAAATTAGGTCCATAAGCATGTTTACCCACAGTGAAATCCCCGCGGTTTCAAAATTAAACGTGCATGTGCGATGTATGTAGGCTGTGTGACATCTGTCCATAGAATTAGCGGCGATGCAGTCTAACTGTTGAGTTAGGCAAGTGTTTACATGTGTAAACCAAATGTTCATCCTTTGAGATGTTGCTCCTACGATGGGCGCTCTCATTAGCATTGACATCAGTAGCTCAGCATCACATGCTCGATCTCTGTGAAGTTGCTTTAACTTCACGGGGAGTTCTGTCACACATTTTGACTCGCGTATCAGCTTCTTTGGTTTACATTTGTGAAAATTCCACGACGCGCATATCGCTTAGATGTGTGCTAAAAGCGAACACACTTTTCCCCCATTAAACTACCTATGGTGGTTGTATTGGTTCTCTCCAAACTCCCTCTAATTAGCTGCTGTGCGCATCTGACAAGAACAACAACATCTTTGTTGCTCTGCGGGGGGTAGCAGAGGGTCAAACAGCACCGAGCTATAAACAGCACAACAGCAACACACTCCAGCTTAACGGCTAATTTTAGCTTTGCCGCCAAAGTCGTGCGAATCTAAAAGGACTGGAAAACCCTGACAAGCTGTCTGTTAGTATGTCAGACGTGCACCTAACCCAACAAGGATTTGTATTAAATAATGAACAGTTCGAGACAATTTTGGATATGGAACACTGTGGCGCATAAGGCACATTAGCCTTTGCTTTTGATTCCTGTCCTGCTTTAGGGAGTGATGTTCAAAGCCCTTCCACAGCAAAATGCCGCCTGCTTTCAAAGACCCCCTGCTGCTTGTGTCAGAGCACAAGTTCTCTCTGTACTTCATAAATTAAAGTTATCCCAAATGTCTTGTGGCATAAATTGAAGCTTCAAACCTCTGCATGCATTAATTAGGACTATAACACAACCTTGCTGTATCCTCATACACAGCAAGTGGTTTTCTAATAATCTCAGTGTTGCTTCCTAAAAAGAAATTGTATTAACTTGGCTTGATCCATATCGTGCAAGAAAAGAATCTATTTCACAGCCATTAAACATATTTTTATTATTGCAAATTTTTTAGTTCTGATGCTGTCGAGAATTGTTAAAAACCACTTAATCGCGTCTTTGATAAAACACGTCTTCGTTAAATAGAATATTGATGAAAACGCTGTCCCTTGTGGATATACATTATTGGATATTCCCACTCCAGAAACCCCAGAGGTGAGAGGATTGATTACATTTTTCTGTCTTTACTTGCTCTAATTAAAGATCTAAAGGACAGCCCCACATGGGAGAAAAACCCCGGCTGCTTCACGCGTACACCACATCATCCCGGTTTATACAACACTGCCATACCTCCTATTTTACCTATGAAGCACACTGAGGCTTGTTAGTGTAACTGAGCTCATTGTGACTTAACCACAGATTCCACTTTTGGCATGTGGATGGGAGAGCATGCCCGCTGAGCGTGTGAATATAGCACACAAAGAGATATGAAACACCCATGTGATTTCCTGCAATCTCCACAACATGACATTATGCATTATTTCCTCTGTGTGCATCTCAAAAGGACACAGCCCTCCACTGCAAAATATGCCATGAAACTGTCAGAGGAAAGGAATTATCATTGCTTGTTCCCACTGATTCAAAAACCCATGCTGCACGACAATGAAACAGATGGTGCGCCATAAATGTCAGTCAGTTCCATTGATTCTGCGACAGGTGCCAATCAAAGTGCTGCCGCTGACAATTCTGATGACGACAGAACGCGGGAGTTAACACGCTTCATTATGCTTCCTCATTATCTGCAGAGGCGCGCGCCGGCGAGTTTTTCGACAAATGGACCTTTCACCTTCACAACAGCTTCATTTGAATCCAAATCAATAATTCTCCCTCCAACCTGAAAGAAAACAATGATCAAAATGGGGACTACAAGACTCTCAGCACTCCAGAGGACCTTTTCTTTTTGCTGGGCAAGAAATTGCCCTCAAATTAAATTTAGAAATCAGCATGGTTAAAAAAAAAAGAAAAAAATCTTTACTAAGCAAATGAGTGAACATTGTCTTTTGGTATCTGAAGTCAGCGGGGAGAGGAGAGGTGTTCAACTCTGATTGGAAGCTCTATTGCCAACAAAACAATTCAATTGTGGTGCCCAGATTGGTTATTTGTTTCAATTGTCCAAATAATTCCTACTACATTCATTCTAATTAAGTTCAATTGAATTGTGTTCTTAGGAAGCGGTGGAAACGGTGGTCAGTGGTCAGAAGATACTGAAACTGATTTGATTACTTTGCCCCAAATAATTTTGCATCCCGAGTGTATTTAACAGCGCCGTGAAGTGAAAAACAGCCGCGAAACAAAACATTTGAGCCGTTATGTTATCTGAGCAGATGAAATAATCTGTTCAGAAAAAATATGCCAAAGGCTGGACTCACTACAGCGGGACATTTCCCCCCCGCTTTTTAACCCCAGGGAATGATCACAGTCATCACGTTTAACATGGAACATTTCAGACGTAAAGTTGCTGATCGGAATCATTTTCAGCTGCAGTTAAAGAACAAGATCAGTGATGTTCGGATTTGATGCAAAGCAACCTTTTTTTCTCAGAGGAGAACAATGACGCAACGACTGACCTTGATAATCCAGATTCAAGGGCTGCAAATTATGGTTAATAGCAACAGATTATTCATTTAGTTTATAATTTATTTTAAAAAAAAAGCAGAATTTCCAGTATCTAAGATTTTATTCATGAAGTCAGAAGTCACTCACGCCACTGAAGTAAATTACTAAAGGAACCTGAAGAGCTTGGCTAAATTAGCTGACTGCAATATAAAGCTTCACATTAATCAACCAGCACTCACTTTATACCAAAAAAATTAGAAACATTTAATTGATAATGTCCATTAGTTATAATAATTAAAGTAATTATGCTATAAAACAAAGGGGGGGGGGTATGCCTGACGACAGAGGGACAGGATTGGTTCTGTTTCATGAATGATAAAAATGAATGCATTGAATTAATTATTAAAGCATCAAAACAGTTGTAGATAGTTACAGAAAATTCGTGTCATAATACAAACTTTATCTTTATATAAGGAATCTATCGTCCAAGAAATTACATTTCATGCATTTTAGCTCAAATCTGAACAGTCGCCTGTCAGGACAGGTCGGATATTCAGTGCTTAGATCCTGACTCAGTGCTGCCTAAAAGCTGGACTGACACTTAAATTCCTCTGTCGCACAATTTCTGGTCTAAGTTGTCAACAGTCCTGACAAAGTGCTTCATAACCAGGTAAAAAAGCAGCTTTTCTCATAGCCGTTAGCCATCAGAGCAGCAAAAATATTTCTGCTGCTCAGGACTTTCCACAGGCACACTGTAGATTAGAGAAAGCCTTCCTATTAAATTACAACCACCACCTGTGCACACTGGTTGGAGTTCAGAATACAACAACGCCATAAAAAGGCATCTTTTCATATGTTTTTTTTTTTAGAGTCTTCCTCATCTAAATTGCTGTTATTCACATAATACTTTCTTACGGTTCAAAATAACAGCAAGCCACAAAAAGGCACTGTCACTCTACAGCTGAATGTTACTTATTATAACCACAAACCATGTAGAAACCCACAAATGCATGTGCATACGCACATCTCTGCCTTTAATTGTTGTGCCACACAAAACGGTTCGACAAAATTCTAAAATCTAAAAAACCCAAAGTTTATTTGTTACATTTCTCTGACGTCTTAGTGACTATAAACACCTGAAATGCATGAAGCAGAATAAGGGGAGCAGATGATGTTGCATATTGTCTGCTCATGTGTGACACGCTCAGGATTGTTTGCTCTTTCTTTTTATCTCACGTTGTTAGTAAATCTAAACAGCTGTGCGCAGCGAGCATGAGCATAAGTTTTTGCATCCCTAGTCAAGCACAAACAGCGAAAGAATGATTCCTTAACCTTTGCAGTGTTGGAGAATGCACCCTGAAGTATTAAGAGACAGGCATTAAAGCTATAGAGGACAAGGATTAGACGGTTTTAAACTGCCAGTGCAAGCATTGTTCTTGCTAATTAGCTCATTTTCTCGTATAATTTTCTCTAAGTAGGTTATTTACAAACCCACTGATGGTCATTACTTTACCAGCTAAATGAAGTAAAGATTTTATACAGGGAGAAGGGAACTGAAACTGATTGATGTCCAGGCTTTCTACCCATTTTTTATTTAGAGCAAAGAGGTCATGTAATCAGAGCAGCAGAGTAGAAACTAAATCCAAATTCTATTTTTATCTGCCGATTAACTGGTGTTTAGTGTGTTTGTTTGTTCACTGAGAACAACTTGTAAGACTGATAATATGCATTACTGCCTCTTATTACACAGCAGTTCAAATCTTGCCGCTCTGACACTGGGGGTCTTCTTTAATGGGAAGAAATCATTCATCGAGAAGAAAACATTTGTGTCCTAAAAAGTAAAACTGACACTGAAGACCTGAGAATGAACTGTGTGGGTGGGGACTCGGATGAGGACACAATGAATAAAAGTCCATTAAAAGACATCAACATCATAAAAACCTGCAGTGAGTTACAATGTATCAATGACAAGTCAGCCAAGTTATTGATTTGCCACTCAAACAAGCATAGCTTAGCAAAACGCCACTGAGCCTCGTACAGAAGATAATGCAAAACAAGGTGAAGCAAAAGCAGCAACAGTGAGCGAGTGTAAGCGAGCCCAAAGTTTCATTTGTCTGTTTGTACAAGTTCTAGAAAGATATTTAAATTGGATGTACTTTTCCAATTATTTGATAACAATCCCCTGTCAAGAAGTCTTTAGACAATTCCTAAAATCCTTAAGGAATCAAATTGGAATTTATCTTATTTTGGGACAAATCCTCCAAGATTTATAGCCCAGAGATGGATCTTTGGGCCAAATTCTCCTCTGCTCCAAATTTGTTTTGGCACTCCGAGGGTTCAAGAGTAATTTTGAGATAACTTCCCATATTAATAAAAGACATGATGACATAAGACCTAAGAAGCAATTATTTACTCATTAAATGGGTTAGCAGGTTGGCCTAAAGCTGCAAAGGCTAATTAATAAGGTAGTCGGCTCAATCCCTGGCGGGAGGCTGTATTCCCTCTGTGAGCCAGTGACTGAGGGCTTCCAAGTGGTACTTCTTTAATACAGAACAACACAGATATAAAGTGACAGACAAAGGCCCTTGACCCCAAACTCATCGAACATAAAGAAAATAATGGATATTTTCCTCTTATTGAGTTTCTCCATCAAAAAAGGTTATTTAGAAGACTGTGAGCATGTCAAAGTTTAATATCAGAATATGAAGCTGAGAAATACTAATATTCAGCTGGTGAATAAGCATTTACCCTTCACATTAACTCAAGCATATGAAGATTACGCACTTGAAATTCTTATAATAGTATCACCGGTGAAAATATTCCTTATTTATCCTGTAACATTGTGATCAGACAAAGCATGTTGATGCAGTTAGCATCACTTTCAGTGGATCACATAAATCTTCTCTAATGTGCTATGAATTTATACCCACAATGAAGCCGTTTGTTCCTTTATTGTGCCTTTTAACTGCCCTTTTCATTAAATATAGGTGCTTAAGAAAAGGAGGTTTCTTCAAGACTGACATAATAATAAGCTGAGCAGAAGCATTACTGGAAACAGTGGCCCGATTGGAAGCCGATAACAACTGCAGCGCCCGGCTGCTTTCTGAAAATTTGAAGCATATGTGCCGTCTACCTGTGAATGTGAAAATGAACTAATGGACTCAATCCTCGCTTCCCTGGGTGAAAGTCCTCGGTGTAACCTTTACCTCATTTCATACAAGACACTGAAAAAGATACAATGTCTCCATTCTCCGGCTAGATTTTCAAAAGTCTAAAAACAGATCCCAAAAGATCATCACGAGTCTCGTTCCTTCTCAGATTGCTTGAATTAAAAATATGCTAAAAGACTATTGCTGGGTTTTTTTCCCCTCCAATGAAGCAGGTTGCTTACCTTAAAGGACAAATAAAGGTATTGATGATTTTTATCTTCTTTAAAGCTTTGTAGGCAGTACAGAAATATAGAAACACACATTAAAACATCATCTTTTTGTTTCAAATTGTGCTTAAAAGGACTCATGTCACATAATCTTCAGTCATAAAAGACTTAAACTGCATATCACTGTATTTTTCAGGTACCAACACATAAAAAGGATTTCCCTTTGAAAACACAACACCTATACAACATCAAGAACCTAATCGAATTAATTAGTTTTAATCTAATTTAAAGAATATATAAGCCAACAGTTTATGTGCCCTTATTTTGTTTTATCAGCATCTGTTGTACTTCATTCCTTACCCGAGTCCCCTGACAGAAAATACACAACTGCGCTAATGTCACCACTTGGAAAGCTAGTTGACCCGTAGCAGTATCAGAAAGGCTGCAAAAGTAAAATAGATAAATAAAAATAAAGTAAAAATCGGTCATTCCATCAAGCAATTTGAATCCCACCTCACTGAGATAGGGTTACTCCTCCCCAGATACTAGTGTGTCTTATCAGGATGTTTCAGGCAGCCGGGAATAGAGAGACAGAGAGAGGGGAAGAAAGCGTAGATGTGCCCCTTCCAGTGCTGGAAAAAAGTGCCTCTTCTTGCTCTCTTATGCGTGAACAGGAATTTAAATCTCCAGAGTAATACCTGTGGTTTTGTGATACATTTACCAAGACATTTCTACACTAAAGACACCACAGAACCCCTTTAAAACAACTCTGGAAGATGTTTAGGGATCAGCTTTACGCCGCAGTTGGATCCAATGTACTGGAAAAACCTTTTCTATGTGGCAACGCCGCTTTCAGGGGGAACGGTCCCACATCCACCTCATTTCCTTTTGGTATTATGTATTTAGAGATGCTTTATTTTCATTCAAACAATTCAGACACATCAGCAGGCTGTCAGCTAGAGCTCGGCCACTTGTAAATCTGATTTAAAGCATCTAGTGGCATTCAGTGCTTATCATGCGAGTACAAGACGGACGCTTTATTATTAGACACACTGTGTCATAAACAGAATAGCAGAATTGTACTGTGTGGTTAATGCTTCAGCCCCATCCACTGGATCACAGGCACAATTACATTGTGATTGACTTCGCTGGATCACTAAAGGTACTGATGAGCACTGCTCTGCCACTTCCCTTTGTCTAAACAGCAATTTCCCCTCCCAGCAGAGTGGCTTTAATATATGTGCAGTATGTGCAATGAATCCAAAACCATTACTCAGGTGTTTAAATATATCACTGTTGACTGCAGGAGGAGACGTGAAGAGTGATTTCGATAAGTGGAAACAGCAGCGCAGAAATCTATGTAACAAAATTAAGGAGCCTTATCCCAGATGGAACTTTGCGAGAGACTTTTAATGTATTTTTTTCCCTCTAACTTAAACCCAGAGTTCAGTTTTTTTTACACTGATGTACTTGAGGGGCTTCCTTGTTCAACTTTATTTAAATGGACTCCTGAGAGATGGATGTTCTTTAAGCAAAATGGGAAATAAATGAGAGTAATGCTTAACTTCCTGTTGCTATCTCTCATAAATTCAGCAAACAAACAGCAAATTATTGTATCATTTATCATAAAGCTGCAGCATACCAAAGGGAGCTATGTTTTTATTACATATACTAGACTGCAGTATAGGTGGTATACATACTGAGCAGATGGAGGTTTTCCTATATTGCCCTGAGACAAAGATGAGAAAATAAATCACCCATTAGACATTTGTCCATAATTATCTCCAAAACATTTTGGAGAAAAAGTAAGGCCAACTATATTGTGACGACAAGATGCTAACAAAATAATGTGAAGTCTAAAATGCAGGGATCAGATGATGTATTGAGCTAAGGAATAATACAAGTGTTCTTCACAATGAAGCTTCCTTATATTCCCACTGGAGCAGCAGGACAATATACATGACACCTAACTGGGCACTGTCTTCCTGCTTCCATCTGCTAGTTAGAAGTGCATGCATGGATTTACGATATCTTTAATCCGGCATGTCTGACAGTCTGCTCAGCAAGCTCCCGCTAAATGAAAAAGCAAACACTGAATGGCCTCAGATCCCAGTTTGCACGAGATTCAAACATTCAATCACAAATAATACAGCTGGATCTAAGCTCCTGAAGCCTCTGTAGATGGCTGACTGACTATGCAGATTTGCTAACATGATCTCAAGAGCTGACATGACTCAAAGTAAAAAAAAAAAAAAAAAAAAAATTTATAAAAATGGGGGG
>VOQJ01047349.1:18106-29275 GCA_015052665.1 Apistogramma diplotaenia | reverse complement strand
TTTTCTAGGGCCTCCTTTATCCTCATTTGTTTCTAACCTGACCTCTCCCCCCCCCCCCCCCCAAACAACAACAACAGACAAATGCCTGCTCACAAACCTACACTTCTCCCCTCAACGCCCAATGATTTCATTACTTTCACATTAGGATTGATGGGGGTCTTCTGTGCGATATAAATCAATTTAAGAAGATTTTTCAAAACCTCACCCTCAACCTGCAAAGAAGCCATCAAGCGGAGGGGTGGCTGAGGGGCAAGAGGCTGGAACAGCCACATCATTGGTTTTCTTTCGCGGAAAGCAGGGGTGGGGAGAAACAAGTAATTTAGCTTTAGGGTTCATGATTGAAAGAGCTCTGCCTTTATGCTTTACCCCTCCACCCAAAGAAGGCTCCCCTTTCACCCATTCTCCTCTTCCACAGCCACCTTCTTCTTTCACTGCCAGTGCCGTCCATACCACTATGATTTACAACTAGTACTCATGTGCCTTCTGGGAATTGATTTCCAGGGAACCATACCTTGTGCCCATCTTTTCTGTGGGGGCCATAACGATCATGCTGTGGATCATTAGTTTGGACCACTGTTTTCCACTGCTCTGCTGGCTGGGCGCCATACATCTCTTGCCTCTCCTCCCGAGTCACAGCCACTGTTAAATTGCCTGTTCCCCTCTCTCCTCTTCCCTTTCCTCTACCCCCACCTCGCCTGCCCCCAGTCACACCTCGCGATCCTCATCTGTCCTCTTTTGTACCGCAGCATTTATTGAAAACCAAGCTGAACCGGAGTCAAAGCAGGTGGTGAGTGTTTATAGGCTATTTAGGACAGAGGAAATCCCTCTCGTGTCTCTCCCATCCCAACACATTGACCTTTACTGCAGCAGACAGACTGATGACATGTTATTTGTGAGGGAAGTGACCAAATGACAAACACGGAGGCCATATCACCACAGATGGCAGAGACTGACTGGTAATATGAATAACAAACTGATGGAGTCAGTTTGTCACTAAGAGGGCAAGAGCAGAGCAGGGAATCTCATGGTCCAAAGGCTCTCATTATGCCCCCTGAGGAACAATATGTTCTGATTTGTTGCATTTGCTTTTTGACAATGTGCCAAAATGGAAGGCATGATTGAGCTTCCAGCGGTAGTTTCAAAGTCCAAAGGCAGTATTTTTCCCTGAGTGCTCAGCAAGCTGCCATTTTTTCCGCTTTTACTCTCACTCTGCAATCTTGAAATTGACAGAACAATAGAAGAACACTCAGGTTTAACTCTAGTACTAATCACGCTGGCTCAGTCTCAGGGCCATAATCAAGCATGCCAATGATGTGCGACATTCACGCTGAAGAACTGTTAAACGGCGAATCTGGATTGGTTGAATAATGGCATCGTGGTATTAATAAAGTTCCTCATCTTTTAAAAGAAGCATGTCCAGCTGTTTCCTTTTCGTTTCAACGGGATCAGCTTCGTCAAACTCAACCTGTCTCATAGCTGCCGGATTAATTGCATTTTCATCTAGGAAATGAATCCAAAACTGGTCAAACAACCGTTTTGCTGTATCAACGGCCTGAGCTAAAGCAAACAGCAGCACAGACCAACAGTCTCAGCTGCCTCTAGTGGCTCTACGCTGTGCACATGCATTGGCAGTGGAAGCTTCTCGAAGTAGAGCCTGGGTCTGGCAGCGTGCACTGGCAGCGATGATTTACAACAGCATTTAAGTGAATCTAATAAGCAGAGTGAATGCTTCCCGTCGCTTTGGCATAGCTCGTGCCTGGGCCCTAATCATTCAAATATTTTGGCAAAAGGCAGTGCCCCGTTCCTCTCCAAAAGAGAATAATGAGACACGGAGCTCTTAATCACAGCAGATCAGTTCAAATAAATGAAAAGAGAATCAAAAGCATTCTTTGCCGAGGCAGTCCTCTCTCTGTCCAAATGAGCTGACAGAGGGCCAGAGCTGTGAGATGGAGATTTACCCAGGAGATAGAGCAGATTTTCCATGACTCGTGAAGCAGTGTCTCACTCTGGCAAAGCAGAAAGTAGCTTTGGAAGAAACGAGGGACAGCTTTTGTACCATTTTCTTTTGGATGTTCAAAGTAATTATATACAGTATGCACACATATACAGACATACAAACACAAATACTCTGACCAGCCCAAGGAAACGATGCCCCACGTTCTTCACAGCTTTTTAATCAAGCACTCCTCCGTGCTTGTTCTCCTATCACACCTCAGATGCTTTCTGGAAACCCACGCAAAGCAATGCGGTAGCTCTGACACCTCGTCCAAACTCAATAATTCACCATGCTTTCACTTGCCAATTCTTCCCTCTGCCAATCTGAAACCCTTCTACACACTCCGCTTGCTGAGACAGCGCTCTAACAAACGATGCTGTCAGTTAACAAGATGGAAAAACATTCTGTTAATTTTTTCTCTCTCTTCTTCCCTCCCCTCCTCGGCGAGGAGTCTTGATGTGCCGAGACGAGGGCTGGATCACAGCTTGCCTGGGGGAAGCCTGACACAAGACAGGCTGCCGCTGACATGATGAGCCTCGAGACTGCTGGCAAATTCTTGTGATGTCACTTCCCGCACTCGACAGCTCTGACACCCCGGCGTTTGGTACTGGGAAGAAGAGGAATAGAAGGAGCCGCTTGTGGAGGTGGTGGTTGGGATGGGGAGGGGGCAGAGTGGGCTTGATGAGAAGAAACACTGGTGCGTTGACTGTGCGGCTCTTCTGTTTTCTTTAATGTTCCCGCTTTTATCAGCAGTCGGAGCTGTCAGCGGTAATCACGCTTGTAGTGAAGAGCTGCAGAGACGATAAGCTCGGCCTGTCAGCGCCGCATCCTCTGCCACAGACATATGCTGCTGCCGCTCTCCGTGTCTTTCTTTATGCATGACGGTATTCTCTCCAGAGAGAGGGGAGAGGGGGGAAAACGCACAGAAAGGGGTGGATCATCCACACCGGGAAGATGGGAGGAAAATTATTACATCTTGTCCTGACTTAAACTGAGGTGTCTTTTGTCACAGTAGAGTGATCAGGAGACATGCGGTGAAACGCAAAAGTTTGGGGCCACTTAGAACTGAGCTCGTGTAGAAAGAAAAAGCGAATTTGATTTGATTTGATTTAAGATAAAAAATTAATCAGAAATGCTGCGATGAAACGAATGGCGTCATTAATTAAAAATAATTAATTTTATTTAAATATCCATCTATCTTTGTTTGCTATCAGTTAGCAGCGTTTGGTTAACTGGTGTTTTGAAAATTGCCCATAGATGTGAATGTGAGTGTGAATGGCATTTTGTGTCTCAGTGTTTGCGCTGCGACATGCCGGTGACCTGTCCAGTGCATGGATGGATGAAAGGATGGGATATCTAGGTATGTAGGGATATACCAGGGGTGTCAAACTCATTTTTCACTGTGGGCCACATGCAGCTCACTATAGTCTTTAGTGGGCCAGACCAGAGAAACCTCCTATCTTAATATAAGAAAAAAGTGGTATGTAATGTTTTTATATGACAGAGTCATCTGTCAGCACCACTTTTTGAGCTTAAATTGTAAGAAATGTGTAAAACTACACAAAAAGTTCTGATAGTTCTTTGTCCAGACTGTCATGTAAATATAGAAAAAACAGAAGATGTCTTTTTTTTAAATTTAGTTTTACTGTGAAGCCATTGTAAAAAATAAATTCTATAGTAGTGACAAAAAAATCATCCAGCGGGCCGGATCAGAGTCTTTGGGGGGGCTGGTTCTGGCCCCCGGGCCCTATGTTTGACACCTCTGGTATATACAGTAGATACCAATTTTTAGTAACCAGCACTTCCAAGTTCAAATGGTATTCTGAGATCCTGCATAATATGCTAAAGAGCTAATTAATACTTTAATGAAAAGTTTAGTTGTCACTTAATCTTTAAAATTTCAGTATCACTGAGCAAACCCAGCTATACACTACAACAGATTTTTGCCAAAGTGTTCTTGGATTTCGTTTAAATAAAGATCAAAGGACGACCAGAGCGTTTAAAGGAGAACCAGTAACCCAGACAGACCGAATTGAAATTAAACTGATCCTCTGATGTTGATTCATGTGAGGAGACTGGCGTGCCACTAATAACTGTCACATCAATCTACAGAGATGATGACAAATGTGGCTTTTGTGTCGAAGCTGGTGCAGTATATTTTACGGCTACATGGCGTAATCATTACGGAGATGAAAAGTAATTACATGTGCAGAAAACATGGAATGCTGTGGTGGCATCATGTGCCTGACAGGTTGCGTGTAGCATGCAAATAACAAAACACAGAGCAGTCAAAAGTCACTAGGCATTCGGTTACCAATTATCCTTCTCTTGTGAGCATTAAAGCGCTGTGTATTGTTTACCGTTAACAGATGTAATTGAATAATAATGCCACGGTCCCACCTGTTCCCCGTGTAGCTGCGTTGGTTGGAATAAATGAGCTGTGCTCTCCCTTTTTCCTCCTTCCTCTTCCCCCTCACTCACTCTAGAACGGGGTTGAGAGGCCTGCCCTCGCAATGGCTATTAAAATAATGTGGCCTAACCTAAGCAGAGGTTAACCAGCTAATGTCCTCAGTACTGCTCTTCTCTCGACATGAATAATGCAGATCAGGTTTCTAAACAAGCGCGCAAATGAATCTATAAATCACACAGGTCGGGGCAATCTTATTAGCCACCCCCACCCCCACACACACACACACAACCTCCTTCCCATCTCTCCCTGATTTGTCGCTGTCAGGCTCCTGCTGAGGGAGCTTCCTTGTATAAACACATAGTTAAATGTCCTATTGGTTTAATAGGTAGGACGTGGGCTAACAACCCAGAGAACACGGCCAAGCAGAGCTTAATGCATTTACTTTTCATACTGCAGCTTTCAACATTGAGCACAACTTTATTAAACGACCATGTGATGTCATAGCAAACGTGACTCCTGGCTGCTGTGACAATGTGGTGAAGCAGCAACTTGCCTTCTGACTCTTGTAAAACCAGTCTGACATGTCGGATCAGCAGCAAACAGAAGGGCAGATAACACCATAACACGCCATAACAGCACAATGTAATATTTGATCCAACCACAGGTGTTTGTTCAGTCTCCTCCCGATGCTGCCTTCGTTTCATATGTCCAATTTCCTGCCTCTTTCTTGGATCCCAATATTCATTCTTCCACCACTTTATTTGACATGTTCCATATTATTGTAGCCATCCCTGTATGTGCACTAATGTAAACAACAGATTTTATGGGTAAATGGTTTAAATTATATCCTGGCATTACTCCAAGATACTTGCCCACAACTTTTTTTTGTTTTCAAAGCGAGACATTTCCACATTTATTGTTCTAAAAACATGCACGGCTAATGTTTTGCCACAATGGCACTTATGGTCGTTCTAATCCTCTGGGATTTGGGGGGATAACAAGCAAATCATAGCTAATCTGCAGAGCAACGACGTTGGGACAATGCAAACAGAAAACAAGGAATCTCAACTAATTAAAAATTAAGAGAATAGGAAATAATGAGAGGGGGGTTTCCAGCAACAACTTCCCAGATGTTGCTGAAATCAAATGTGAGAAAGTTAGCAGCTATGAGGTGGAGATGTTAGGTGAGACGTTCTGCAGCAGGTTAATTACCAAAACAGGCAAATACCAACAAAACACAAAGAGAGACACAGAAATCTTACCCATAACCCCGCTTGTGCTCCTGTCCCTTAGTCATAACCGAACAACATGCTGATGTTGGAGTGCGAGTTTTACCATAAAATCTCAAGCTCTAAGAAGACACACATTCCCCACCAATCCCCAACCAGCCAGTTCCAACACCATTATCATCGCTAAGAAAAGTATTCTTTATTAACCCTTCATGCAAGTCCCACAGATTCAGCTTTAAACTCTCAACTCTGCTCCCCTTCCATCAAAGCATAACACGAACAGACTCCCGGGAGTCGAGTCGCTGCTGGACGTAAGAAATGGAGAGCGACGTGTGCGTGAACATATATGCAGCGATGCAGGAAACACAAGAGTTTAGTTCACATACAACTAACCCATTACATTTGTCATATCTAGAATGCGCTCCCCCCATACTCCATCAAACAAAGCCACTGCTAGCTCACAGTCATTTCCCTCTCTCCCAATTACAAATGAGTCCATTAGTGTGTCTGCAGTGAGCCCTGCGCTGTCTCCCAGTAATGGCTTGTGAGATTTCCATCATAATCATAATGGCTCCCAGAGCAGCCATGAGTGCAGATGGAAGGTCGCTCATAGGTAATGAGCTATCTCACCACCCAAAGGGCACGTCTTTTAGTTATTTAGAACTGCATGCCTACGACTTCATGGCTGACATACAAGCTCGCCTGTGAGCCTGTGCTTTGTGGACTCTCGTGACATGTTTCTATGCATGAGGATGCGGGGGCGGATTTAGGGAAGCGAGGGCAGACATGGACAAGATGAGGCTTGGCACTGATTAACATCATGAAATTGGTGTCTGGGCTGCAACTGTAGATGCTAAACCACATAACTCGAGCCGACACATGACAGCTAACAGCAAATGCCATCCAGACATTAGTTTGCACGTTGACATTCTGTCTCCCTCCCCTGGTTGTGTAGCATTGCCAAGCAGAAATATCATTAGGGCCAGCAGTGTCAGTATGACTCACCTCCACTTGCCATTCGGAACACATCACATTCTTTTTTCTGGCCTCGGATTGCTGCACATCTGCATCTTCTGCCAATTATTCTCCGAATGCTGGTGTTGGTAACATTTGGAGAGTGTGTGTGTGTGTGTGTGTGTGTGTATGTGCTCACTGTACTAGTGAACTGGCTGCCTGCATAGCCACAGGGCATGTGGGACCAGGAGGAATGGGCTAATACAGGGCTCGCCCATGCTTAATTGACCCGAGAGCTGTTGTGATGTGGGTCATATCAATGAGGTGACCTGACATTTCCACGCAAGAATCTGGTTTCATAAAGGCCTGGTGTTTTTCTGAGGCACCGTGTAGTCACAGTGGTGCGCAGGAGGAAGGTCTGACCTACATGTGTGCTGCTCGCTGAAGCCGTGTGTAGAACCCCGTCATGATAGTCAGTGAATGTTACTGGAAGCCTTGGCGTGTACTCGTGCCTGCATGAAGCATTCACTTTCTTCTTGTTGCTGCTATTTTTGGGGTGGCTACGACTCAGGTGGCGGAACAGGTTGCCAGGTTGATCCTTGGCCCCTTCACATGTAAAAGTGCCACCTGAGTAAGAGACTGAACCCTACAGTCCCGGCATGGTACTGCATCCACAGTCATAGCAGGTACGAGACACGGTCATGGCTATATGCTGCTGCTCTCCATAGCCACATGGGTGTAATAAAAACAAAACTATGCAGAACAATCTGTAATGCATTTGTTTGTCTTTACACTGGCTACACAATGGCAAAGCACTGTATATAAATGCAGTCAGTTCATCCTTTTTTAACCAGCGTGCTGCAGTGGCCATGTTCTGATTTTCTGCATGAGAGATAACCAGAACCGGCGATAACAGACTTTCAAATATACTCCTCGAGGCTTCACCATCTTTCAACATAATATACTCAATTATTAATGGTGGTAAGAATGATCAGTGGGCAGAGCTCTGGGATCCGGCCTGCCCCACAGTCTGGCAATTCAAAGACCACTTACATCCCACTGTGCTGAATCAAAAGGAATTGTTTATTTACTGCTTATGCAGCCCTTTTCTATATTAGTCATTAGGGCGCTTGAACGATAGAGAAATATGTAAGGGTCAGTCGCAGTTCTATACCCAAGTTCAAACACCCCTGGGAGGTCTGCCATCTCCCTTCGCTTTAATTTGAAATCATTCAGAGGCAAAAATGGTCGCTGTTTGATTTATCCCTTATTACATAGCTTCTTAAGAATCTGTCAGGCAGCCTCATGAATTCATTCATCTCCATAAGCTTTCTCTGTGCCACTTAGGCCTTGTGTAATCTGGGTGAGACCCCTTATCACTTCATTTGCACAAGCAGGAGACTATCAATTCCTGTCCAGTATCTGGGGCGCAGGAATTAGAGCAGAGGTGTTTGGATGTGCGGACGAAGCTGCAGCGAAAAGAATCTGATTACACAATGAAATGCCATGCAGGTGCTCCGTTTTACACCCCACGTTTACAATATTAGTCGTAGCGAGCATTAGTTAAATATATTTGCCGGTTTATTGCTTACAGTCTTCAGTGTAGATCAGAATCGACAGGCAATTTTCCACCATGAGTCATTGATGTATTGCCACTGTGAAAAGAGAGACACTTAAAAGCATTTAGCTGGTGCCTAGCTCCACATAGCTGCCTCATAAAAGCAGACAATGGCTGAGCTTAATAAGAAACAGAATGGATCCCATGAGTGTGGAGGACCCATCAAGCTGGGGAATTTCATTTAATTTCCCCGGGGCCATCTATGTCTTGTACACATAATTAGAGCCCAACATGCAATGCTCCTTGTGTTTTGTCAATAATTCCCCGAGGAGCAATCAGGACAAGGGTTGGACATGCCTCTGTGACCTGGGCTACTCGCAACAAGCTCAGCCACCTAATTACACTGCCTCTAACAAGCAGTGTGGTGGTGGCGGTTTAAAGAAAAGGATGTGGGAGGGGTTAGGGAACCGGCCTGAGCCCGGGAGCTGACAACATACAGCCTCTCTTCAGAGCCCCTCATGTCATTAAGATTGTTTGTGGCTGCCGCCGTGCATGCTGGGACATCGCTGTCATTATGACAAGCTTGCTTTCTATTTCCCTCATTAAGGATCTACTTCTGTAGTGACTCACTCCCTGTGGTGAAATACACAGCAGGATAGAGTTATGGTACTCTACAGCAGCTGTTTGCTTGTGAGATTTGCCATACAGGCATTTCTGTGGTGCCTAATATTACAAGTCCATATCTACAAATACAGCTACTCGAAAGATCCTAAGCAGACTTTACCGGTTTAAAGTTATATTGCAGTATCTAGGTAATCCCATGAAACACGTTAGTCCAGTTGGACACCAAATTGCTAATTATTAAAAATTTATTAAGCAGCCAGCAGAAACTAAGAGTTCAAATATGATTTTTAGTCTGCATCCCTGTTAATTTGGTATAAATAACACTCTTACGGTTTGTGTTTGAGTGAACGGGGTTCACTTTTGCATTACGACAAACCGCAGAGGGAGAAATCCTGCCTTCCTGCAGGGATGGTGCCATTTTCTGTGAGCTAAGGCTGATGTGCCAGAGAGCCAGTCAATTCCAAAGCAAGGTGCCTGCAGAAATCATTGGCTTGACAAAAGGGCAATAATGGGGCAGAGGGTGTTAGTGAGAGCCACTAGCCCAGCTGCCGGGGGTGGGTGGGGGGGCTTATGTGCAGGTGAGCCGGACTTTGACTGACATTCACACGGAGCCCCGAGAAGGTTTAACCTTGGCGGGTTGGCGAGCCCACTCCCCGCAGGGGGAGAGGGCAGACAGAGAGACAGTGAGGGATGAAGAGAGTATGTGAGCGAAAAGCGATAGGTGCTGTGCGAAGGGCTTCCTGCATAACAACCAATTTTTTTCATAAGCAGCCTGTTTCCAGAGACACTGGTTTGAACCCAAGGTCTTACTCCATGTATTATTAAACACTGGTAACTGGCAACACTGCCTCATAAATAGAGATGAGGACAGACACCTGAGGAGTCGGGGCGCTGCTCGCTCTTGATCGGCCACAAATCCACCAGCCTAACATGACCCAGTAGGTTCAACGTACACAACACACCGCAGCACACGCTTCTGCCCAGCAGCCCCCTGATTTGTTATCGCCGCAGCTGATAAATGGCACCATATGGAGCCGATTCATAATTGGGAAGGTCAATAATATTAAAAATGTATGTAATTGAGTTTGACTCGACATGTTTGGCAGTGTGGGGGCTATTTTTAACCTGGAGCTTGGGCCACTTTTAATAATGCTGCTAAAACAATATTAGTGCAACTATTAGAAATGTGGGGAGAGCTAATGAGGGGTTTAACAGTTGGCTATGAAAGCAGTTCAATCAGTTACCAAGGATAATAAGCCTTCCTGTTGATAAAGAATCTCAGTGCGAGAAGGCCGTTATACCATGTGTGCACAACTCAAGCAGTGGAAAATAACTCCTTCATTATGTTATCTTTAAATATAAACTGGACTTAATACTTCTTTAACTGAGGTTTCGTTTCCACTCTAAAGCCTCTTTGTATGTGGCCAATCTCATAAAGGCTTTGATATATGTGCACAATTTGCCTGAGAGATTTTTCTTTTCCAGGTCAGGAAAGATGGAAATGGCTTTTTCTTTCCACAGGAGTAAACATCTCAGTCAAACAGCATATTTATGGTTTTTGTTGCTGATAGAATTATTTTCCATCCCCTGTGTTCTCAGCTTGCACTGGGAATTGAATCATTGCCTTAGAAACATGATTCACTGCTGTGACTGTTTTTCCCCCATTCAATTTCAAGGACTTGGCAACCTTGTCCTATTCAAACGTGTGCATTATTACATTTTATTGTTGGCCATAAATGAATGGGGAGGTTGAGCACTCTAGAGGCAAGTGTAACACACATTAGGGCTTGTATAATATCACATCTCAAGGTAAGAGTCAAACCATCTACAATTCTGTGTTTCAACACCAAAACGGACGCGCTACGAGCTATCGCGAAGCATCGGGAGGCAATCTGAAAGGCAATGGCAACACAGTTTTACATCATTTTTCTTCCAAATGAGACCTGGTGAGGTCCAGAAACTTGGAAGCTTTCATGGTGCAATTGAAATGCAATGGACTTTAAAAGCTGCTGACAAATTAAAAACACTTTCCAGGCTTTATTGTGTCCTTGTTTTCTGGGTCTAAAGCCGGGGACTCAGAAGGCCCTTTGCAACTTTAACAGTAACAGTTTGCATAATCCCAACATTAAAGACATGCTGATCACTGTCCACCTCTGAGGGTATGAATGTTAGCGAGAGGAGATGTGCTGTGACAGAATGAGGATTTACCTGCTGGGACAACGAGGAGGCGCAGGGTCCGGAGCCAGCGAGTGTAAATGGGTCACAGTGACTGTAGAGGAGAATGGTGGTGGTGGTGGTGGGGGGGGGGGGGGGGGGGGGGACCCCAGGGGGTTCGCAATTTTGTGTCCTCTCATTTCACCTCCACCTCTTTTTATTTTTCATTTTTTTCCCTACTTCA
>VOQJ01047347.1:103603-114978 GCA_015052665.1 Apistogramma diplotaenia | reverse complement strand
ATTTAAATTTGAAAAAGAAGTTTAATAATGATAAAAAAAAAAAAAAAAAAAAAAAAAAAAAAAAAAAGAAAAAAAAAAAAATTTTAAAAAAAAAAAAAAAAAAAAAAAATGTTGAAAATTTTTTTATGAAGTGTGGCAACATTTGAACGTATTAGCACAGTTCTCTAAACTAAAAGCTGTTGAAGGTTTAAGCAGAGTGTGGATAAACAAATCCGATTTTGTAGCTGTTTTTATTAACACATTTTTTCGAATTAAAATTTAAAATTTATTTAATTAAAATTTTAGTATCTAGCTAAAAGCATGGCTAGCAGTTAAAACTGTGCTCGACATACTGGATAAACAGATAAAATGGGAATCCAAACTATAAACAATGAGTATTTAACTAAAATTATTCTATTACATATTTTTTAATAAAGAATATGGACGAAAACATAAAGATAATAAATGCAATTAAAACATTTAGCTTATAATTAGGGTAAGACTTGGAATTTATTAGCTAATGGTATTGTTAGCATGTTGCTCCACCTACTGAGAACAGAAACGAGAAACCTACGAGAAACGTGCCGTCCTTTCCATGTTCAGTCACATTAAGCCTCAGGCTTCACTCCTTCAGTTTTGCAAACATCCTCCCCACAGAATCCAAAGACTTTGGTCATGGGAATATTACCACTGGATCATTAGCTGCTATCTGATAGTCTTCCAGCCGCTGACTTTCATTCTTCTTGGCAAATGGTTTTATCTTTTGTCCCTCTTGTATCGGTCCAAGAATTTCACCTCTGAGCTAAAGCCCACAAAATATATCCTGAATCGTATTCCTTTAACCGTGGATGTGGTTTTCAGGGAGGAAAACTTCGAACCGTCCTATTTTTTTTAAAGTAAAAACTTCAGATCCTAAGAGTATGGAGGGGGCAGCGAGAGGCAGGGCTGGGACAGACAATAGCTCCGAAACAACTCGCTAATAATAACTGTTAAATGGTAAGCTGATGCATCTGCTATTGGAAGTAGTCCAAATCCAGTTTAAGATGAGCCCATGTGAATACATGTGAACAGAAGTGTTGGTTCTTGAGTCTTGATGTCTTTCTGCAGTAAAATGCTTCAAAACTATTAAACAAAATACCAGTTTTTGAACTGATGCTCTATGTTTTCTCTATTTTGTATTATGTGCATATTCTTTCTCCATCACTCACACCACATCTGCCTTTGAACCTCCAAACCCCTCCAAACCCCACAGCGGTCCAAAATTGCTGTCTATGAGAAGATGTGGGGATACATGAAGTCGGCCGAGCCCACAGTCTTCACCAAGACCACGGCCGAGGGTGTGGCGCGGGTCCGCAAGTCCAAAGGAAAATATGCCTTCCTGTTGGAGTCCACAATGAATGAGTACACAGAGCAGCGCAAGCCCTGCGACACAATGAAAGTCGGGGGCAACTTGGACTCCAAAGGCTACGGAGTAGCCACACCCAAGGGTTCACAGTTAAGGTGGGTGGAATAGTGTAACAATATGTTCCACGTGTTGTTATGGTATTCCACCTTCCCTGGTGTGCCGCCTTTTCTATCTCTATCTGCCTCCACTTACTGCTCAGTGTTGATGGGTGGGGCATTTTCTGTGTTCATTTTAGGGCAGAAGTAGCAGCTTAGTGATATCTGTGTGTGTTGCATGCACGTGGGGCTTCACTGTGGGTGGTTTTTATTTACTTTTCCTGTCGTTACAGCTCTCCACAACAGGTAAATCTTTGTGCTTGTGCTTGCTGTTTGGGCAGAGAGATGTTGGAATGGCATGCTCTGGAAGCTCTCATCTGAAAATGTCTCATTTAGAAGATAATCTGCATTTTATATACAAAATGTAATTGCTCTGAGATATTTAGCTAATGCTACTTCAGCTTTCCTTCACGGTTGACTGCTTCTTTATTTTCAACTGAGTGACTGAAATAGTGTTTTGGGAGCCATTTGAAAGCTCAGCCTTGGGTAACTCTGCCAGACTCTGTCACAGCCTCCCGCTCATAGTGGAATTTACAGACCTGCCACAGAATACAGCGGCATTACAGGAGGGGAGTTGCAATTTCAATTCACACACTCATCGATCAAAGCCCGCCAGCAAGGTCTCACTGAGGGGAAAAGGATAAATATACTAAAGGCAAAACTGCCCAGGGGTGTGTGTTTGCGTATGTGTGAGTGAGTGTGTGCATCTTCGAAATTGCTTGCACTTTAATTTATTCCTGTGGAGGTGTGAGAACACGTATTTGAACACCAGGGAGAGCACTTTAAGCAACTGCGCTGAATAAACGCATCATTTTAGAGCTTTGCTACCACTTATAAGAAGTAATTACTCAGCAAACATTTCAACAGTCTCGTCGTGACGTTTAAATCTCGGTCGGAATAAAGTCGTGCTGCCGGCGACCCCACACACTTCTTGAATGTCGTCTGGACGTTCTTGCTATGGCGCATTTACAAAGTGAAGCTAATGTTTATGTCGTGTTGCACCTGTTAATTGGTTCCAAAGCACCCGACACCAAGTAAAAGCAAAGTAGCCCCTAAACGCTGTTTTCTGTAAATTCCTCTGGTCACGAAACCTGAAATCGTTTCTTTGATTTGATTGGCAGCCAGGCTGGTGCCAGTTTTCAGCCACTGCTTTGACCAGGAAGAGTGCCTGGCAGATCAGGGTAGTCCTCTCCAGGCCTCCGTTTTGTTGTTCTGAGGATTATCATCTTCTGTCAGCCACTTTTCCGGATATCAGCGAGGAAACACACCAGCGACAACAAGAGCTGGCAACATGGCTGGGCCAAGGCTGTTATTTCATATGGCTCCGAACGTGAATATGAGCTGTGTTGCTTTGTGTTTCTGATCCATTCCCATTACTGATTGCTTTTATTATTTAAATATTATCAATAAATTAAAAGGATCAAAATGCACGCTGAGGCAAATCTCTCTCCTCCGCTCTTTCACTGCCCCGTCATCAGATATCGCTACAGTAGCTTTCAAAAGAAACCATGAAACTGCTACGCACTTATTTTGAAAAAGCTTTTCGTGGACATTTCTTTCATGTCAGTCATGATTTTCCAGAACAGCTTGAATGTTCAGCAATCCTGTGAACTTTGAATTGGCAGAGATATATAAATATACCCTATATGTATAAATCAGGTCTAAATTTTTTTGTAGGTCTAAAGCTAGCTGATACCATATTTCAGTTCTGGCACTGCTGAGCGCCAATAATCAGTGCCAAAGTATAGCACACTTTTGTGCCAATGATTACTTATGTTTTATACTTTTTCATGTTTGTTAGAAACAGGGGATTATCTGCCATATGTACATTTGAGTCAACGTGTCTCATTAAAATAAATGCTTCTTTAAAGGAAAAGAATGTTTACCATTAATATGCCAATGAAAATTTGTTTCCCTCCGCCAGTTAATTTAAATCCCACTTTTCTGAATCGTTTTAAAGGTCCTTCAGAGGTAGAACATACTGAATTTACAATATTGTCTCATAAAAGTTCATAAAATAGTCATCCTGTGTTGATATGTGTGAACACAAATTTTACCATTACTTCCCTGAAACTGATTTTTCATGTTAGGAAGCGGTAACTGGCCATTTAATCATGTTGCAGCCCCTCAGATCTTTGGTGTCCTTACTCATAGGTTGGACACTACTGTGTTCATTAAGTAGATCAACTTGGCAACATTTGAGAAATAACATAAAAATTTACAGAAACAATTTAAACAAAGTAATTTGCAGCTTTTTTGTAATCTCAAGGTGGCTGAGTCATGTTAATGCAAATATAACAAGTTGTCTAAGTTGTCTGAAAAATGTTACAAATTCAGTTTTTTTCCAGGTAGTTGTGGATGTTTGTTTGTGCAGAGCTAAATCAAAAGTTTGAGTTGTCTCAAAATTTGTATCTCCAAATTTCAGGCTACTAAATATCTTTAAATAATTCCTGTTGGATTGGTCAAAATTAGAATTTTGAGTTATTTTGTTAAAATTTTGAGATAAGCAACTCAAAAATTTGAGATGTATATCTCTGACTTTCGAGAATGGCAAAAAGTTTATTCAGTGGTAAACAGAAGCTTCAAGCTAATGATGGCTAGGACAATAGCAATTATTCTTTAGGAGTCTGAATGTCAAAATTATCATAAAATCATGTTATACTTTCTTAGATTTGTATTATAATGGCACTCTTAGTCCCAGATGGTATCAGTTGGCAATATTCAAAAAGTGATTATCAAAAGTTTTGTTTACAGTTTTTGTTTTTTAGCACTAGCTGGCTAGGGTATGCTAATGCTAATATTAAAATAAATAGCCTGGAAATTTCAAATTGAAATTTTGTCCAAATGTTGGAGATAAATGTAATCCAATGCCCACATGAGTACAAAATGATCCTCTGGGAACCACAACGCTAATAAAAATATAATTTTTGACATCTAGCTGGTTTCTCAGCTTCAGATTGCTAGTTAACGCTGATTTTAACTTAGCTAATTTTGACTTAACTAGTAAAAAAAACCTACATTTTTATGACATAAGGTGCGTATTAATATAATTTCCCATTACAGGAGAGAGATTTGGGCTCAGGGTGTGTTTGGATTCTCGAATGGGATTAATGCACTTTTCCACCCTTGTCCCTCTCTTACTGCTGCTCCTCCCTTCCCCTCCCCCTTCCCCCTTCCCTCCCAAATTGGACAGCATACTCACCCCCTCTCACCAAATATGTTTTATCGTTTTCAAGAAGTGCTGTAAACCTGGCTGTGTTAAAACTCAATGAACAAGGCCTGTTGGACAAATTGAAAAACAAGTGGTGGTACGACAAAGGAGAGTGTGGCAGCGGAGGCGGTGGCGAGAAGGTTAGCCGCTATGACGCTATGCCCATGTGACCTTGATGCGGGTAAAAAAATGAGATGTGTTTTTGTTGGTAACAGGAGCATCTGCCGGGTCGATCCCAACGGTTACACAGAAGATTTGGAAACAATGACTTTTTAATCTGGAGGGGAGAGCGAGTACTGTGGAAGCAGAAATATTTGCTGTAGTGTTTGTTGTGGTCGATTTATAAAAATAATAATAATAAAAAGTAAATTGGCACCAAAATAAGTATATTTGAATATGATTGTTAGCCCATTTTGCGTGTTTGATAAAAAGCCAATAGTTTTGGTTTGACAGTACTAGCCTCCAGGTTTGTTTTGACAAAGGTCCCGGCAGCATGTGCCCGTTCCAGAAAAGCGATGCAGCCGGGGCCCCACATATATGCGTCTGTTAGCTCTGCCCCATCGCCCTTTATTATCTCGCAGTAAACCCGACCCTTTAAACCAGACGAATGAGCAAAGAGACACGTAACATAAGTGGGGCCCCTTCCTGGCTTCGTCACTTTGCACTGAAGAGTACTGAGCTGCTCTTGTTGGGCTTCTTCTGATTGAATAACATAAAATAACATGTCCTATGATGTTATTTATGTTATTTTCCCTACCCCACCCTTCCCCGCCCCCCTCCCTCGTGATATGAAGAACGCCCGTAAACCTTGCCGTATTGAAACTGAGTGAAGCAGGAGTCTTAGACAAACTGAAAAACAAATGGTGGTACGATAAAGGGGAGTGTGGACCCAAGGACTCGGGAAGTAAGGTCAGTCTCCACCAGCCTGGGAGCCTCCCCTCCTCTCTTTGTCTGTATGCACACTTTTATAGCGCTGGCAGTTCTGTTACTGCAGCAGGCTGGCCGATAAGACACATAACAGACATGCAGGTAGAGACTCAAAGTGTAGCCTGGAGGATACAGCATGACAGACACGAGGCATGGCTCAGCGTTTTTACAACAGCTAAGCTGTGTGTTGCAACTGCAGACGAAGGCTCACACACACACACACACACACTGTCACCAGAGATGGTTGAGGGCATGTTCAAACTTTACTGTATGTCACACTGGTTGTCAGCGGTACTGTATGCCTCAGCTGTAGCAGCACACTTCGACAGTGATCCATGTTGCTGAGGCACCGGAGCATGGAGAGTGTGGCCACGTTTTTAAGAAAGCGGCATGTACGATCCGTATCAGTCTTACTCAGACACTCACAGCGCAGGACACACGCCATCACCTGCAGATGAGACCAAGCGTGACAGCCAATGCACCTTAAGGATGTAGGTGATTTATTGGGAGCAGATAAATGGCAGGGTGGGAGCAAGTGTCACAGCTTATCAGAGAGATCAGCTGCATACATTTGAATAAGAGGGAGTTAAAAGGTTGGGTGTCAGAACTGGAAGAAATCTGAAAGCTCACGTTAGCGAATTTGCAAAGAAAACTGCGGGTCTGTTAGTTTTTGGACAGGGACATACTTTTTCTAATTTTGCCTCCTTCCTTAAATTATCAGAATGTGATTGAAGTGCAGAGTCAGCCTTAATTCAAGGGATTAAGCAGAAGTGTTGCATTAACTGTTCAGGAGTTTTTTCATGTGCAGTCCCCAATTTTCAGAGGCTCATAATGGACAATTGACTGACAGCCCAGAGACCTGTTCCCTCAATATGCCATGAATTTAGAATTAAGATAAAGGTTTTCAAGTTGTTTCCGACTTACATTTGTTAGCTGTTCACTGGAACTCAATATGAGGTCCAAAGAGATATTAATGCACATTAATGCCCAGCTCACAAAAGGCCTGAAAGTTCACAAAAGTGTATGATCACAGAATTATTTTCATGGTTTAAAAAAAACTGTTTCTAGCCAAGTGAATAAGATCTACAATCAAGAGATTTGTGAATTTAAGTACAGATGGTTTACAACAAGATGGAAGCAACACTCAAGAACAGAAGGGTCTGATTAGACTTTACCGGCAAACATCTAAAAGACTGAAAAATCTAAAATCACTGGAAAAAAATAAAGCACAAAAGCTAAAATTCTGCACAAACAAAAACACACTACAGTCAACATTCATATAAAAATGTTTCCAAAACACAGAATTAAGAAAAATGTTTATTGTTCAAAATGATGGTTGCATATGGTTTGTGTAACTTATACTATTGCATACAATAACAGGCAATGCTAAAATGAATTGAGGTAAAATTATCCACATTCAGGACTTAAAAGTGTCATGTATTAAAGGTACTAAAGGATAAATATGGCAAATGTAAATTTTTATATGTGAGGGTTATGTGAGCAAATGTGTGAAGTTTAATGGTGCTACCTTGAACTATAGAAGTCGTGCCCACTGTTAAAGTTTCTATTGAATTTCAAAATAAAAAAGGTTTAATTTTGTCATAATGTGACAGAGTTCTGGCCCTTGGCCGGCGTGTAGCCCTTGTGATAGAGAAGAGTTGTGTAAGTTTGAGCGGTCATGCTTGACCGTTATAGCAGTTGTTGCCAACGTTACGTTTTTGACGGCTGTGACAAAAGCTTGAACCGTCAATGCAAAGTTACTGTTAAACCCCTCAAATAGAGCCGAAAGTCTGCACTTCAGTCGCACCTTAATTGATTTTCATTTATAATCCACTGTGAGGCTAAACTACAAAGAAGTATGTCGTCCAACCTTTATGGACTTGACTGTATTTGGAGCATTAGACAGTAAAGTGACAAACATGTTAACTGATATTTAAATGACAAATTTAGGAGATTTTTGATAATGTGGCTACAGATAAAAGGCCAGCTGCTAACTGAGAGATTAGAGTTAGCAAAGTGAAAAAGTGATGATTGTGATCAGCTTTGTGTGTAAATTTGTGAGATTTTTGCTTTTAGTCTGTCTTATTCATGCTTATGTGTTGAGTGATCTGCCAAAACTAGCTCTGACCTTTGTGTTTTGTGTTCCTCTCCGCCGGCTACAGGACAAGTCGTCCCAGGCCCTCAGCCTGAGCAACGTGGCGGGGGTCTTCTACATCCTCGTCGGGGGCTTGGGCCTGGCCATGCTTGTGGCCCTCATCGAATTCTGCTACAAGTCACGCAACGAGGCCAAAAGAATGAAGGTGGAGGACCAGTCCCAATCCCAGTCCCAACACCCCCAATACCACCAATCCCACCGTCACTGCTACCCCTGCCAGACAGGCAGCCCCCGCAATAGCCCCGAGCCTAGCCAAAGCCAGAGTCCCCGACCCAGCCCTACCATCCACAACTTAGCCGAGTTTAGTGAGGTTTTCAATGGTTATGGCAGCGATGGGGAAGCTGATAAGATGTAGATGGGGTTTTCGTAGAAGGTCCACCCAGGCCTTTTCTCCCCCCCTCACTAGCTCCCTGCACAGAGACTGTAAGTGAAACCAATCACACCCCCGTTGCTAGCTTCAACATGCTGAGTGACTGTCGTGGCCAGTGGCAAACTGCTTCCCACATTTCTGTCCTCTCCACTCACTATGTGGTCATGTGACGTCCTGGTCTGCGTTCAAGCTTTTTTCTCAGTGTGACAAGAAGCCGTGAGTCATCTTCAGACATGACGTCGACTCTGCTGCTTCGCAGCTTGTGTGGCTGCAGATGTTGGTCCTAATTTATTGACCTGTTTTCCCGCCAAAATCAAACAAACACTGCTCGTGCTGAAGTGGATATTCCTCATTAATGCTGAAAATACATGATAAATGTTATGATTGACCACCCTGTAATAATTCTATCATTATTATAATATAAGCTTGGGTAGTTTTATTGGAACATAAATCACAATATAGGAAGTCTTGAATATTTTTCTAATATATTTATGGTAATTTTCTTACCCAAACAGCTTTTGTTACTGTGGAGATCTGCAGCTGTGGTCGTAGTGCTTTTACACTCAGCTCGTTAGACTGTGTTTAAAAGATGGAGCACCTTTCTAATGGCCACCGGGGGGGGAGGGCCATTAGGGGGGGACAGCATTTGTATGGTGGTCTATGAGAAAGTGGCCCTTTGGGTCCTTTTGTAAACGCTGTCTTCAGTTGATCTCTGTTGCCAGGTTTCAGTCTTACTGATGCTTATTTAGTAAATTATGGCACCATTAGAGTCAAAAAGGAGGAAAAGGCAGGCTATGATTTAGGGCGGGGCTACGTCGTAACTGACAATTCGCTATCATATCAGAGTCCCTCAGTTTCTCCCCTCGCTCATCACATCTGGATTCAAAACACCAAGATGGTGGTGGTGAACATGCTCGTGTCAACCGGACTCACTAACCAGTGGGTGGCGGCAGCTGTGCCCATCTTTTGTGTACAGTCTATGCTCGGGGAGGAAAGGGATGATAAATGAGGGCCAATGTCGTACTTGTACACACACGTTTACACTTCATCTAAACTGCAGCGCATTCGTCCATCAGACGTCCACTCTGACCTTTTTAGGAATATGCAGCTCCTGCATTAAAAAAATTATTAACTATACAGGAAGCCTAACCACCAAAGCCATATTTAAGCTGAAGTAAACATAAGTGTCGCCAACTCAAGCTGAACTCAGGTTTTTGATGTGAATTCTGAATTTTCCCCCCAGGATCTCCAACCATTAGACTTCCAGATTTCTCTCCTCGCTCGATGTATATCTGTCCTATGTGGTTATGTGTCCCCCCCCCCATCAGCACTTCAGCACAAACTCTTCATTTAGCTTCACTGTTGCTTAGTCAGCTTCCCTGTCCTACTGCCTGCAACTCTCACTCACTGTGTAATACTGCTGGTGCTACTGGGTTTACATGTACTATGGGGCTGGCTACTGTTCTGAATGGCTGTGAAAGGCAGTTGCTACATTATTGTGTTTTTATACATATTTTTATTGAAGTGTATAGTTATGGTTTACAGCGGGCCTGTTCTAGCTGGTGCTTTTTGCAGATTGGAGTTTCCAAATCAAGATTTTCTTTTTCCAACTGATGACAATATTTAAGGAATTTTATTAATCATTAAGTCAGATTTTGGAACCAATCTCAAACTTTTTTATTTTAGGTAATCTAAGAAATAATTTTATCCACAGTATATCCCACATTTATTAGACTCAATTTATTAGACCACCACTCAATGTACAACTGCCCAAAATTAATGCTTAAGTCTACTAATTAATTCTATAATTAATGAATTATATTTTACCTTGGGATATTTTTGTATTATTATAGCTTATTTTACTATTCCTATAATTTAAATATACTAAATGGACAAAATTATTGGGCCACAGCTCTTCAGCTCTGTATTCAGGTGTGTCCCTGTCCCATTGCCACAGGTGTATAAACGGACTCAGCCACAGAGTCTTTCAAGAGCTCACTGAATATTCCAGTCAACTGTATTTGGTGTCCAAACCTCCTTTGGCATTAACATCAGTGTAAAAACGGGGAGCTTCGTGGCATGGGTTTCCATGGCTGAGTGGCTCCTGCAATGTGGAGATGGCCATTTTACCTTACCACTCAGGGCCCATCGGGGGCCACGGCCCACACTTTGGGATTCCCTAAAAAATGCTCAGATTGGAAGAACTGGTTGAGACCAGGAGGGAGGAAAGGAATTGAAAACTTTGAATGATTGGGAAAACAAAGCATCGGGAATGGCACGTAATCAAAGTAAACATAATGAACAGATCATTGTATTATTTACCTGTTTATTAAGTTTTATTGATCATAAGTTCTGAACTATGTGGCATAGGCGGAACCACCGGTCTCTAGGACTGTGTAGCTTTTTGTTTTATCATTCAGTTCTTTTTCTTTTCAAGTCTGAATCCAAACATGGAAGTCGTAGGGAATGTGAATCATAACAGGTACTTGTTCAGGTATCATTTAAAAGTCCAAAAGCCTAAAACTCCAATCTGCAAAGCTCCACGTGCTCTCATTTCCACCTGCTCCACACACAAACCTCTCTCTTTATCTGCTCCCTCAGCTAACATTTACAGAAGCCATGAGGAACAAGGCCCGCCTGTCCATCACCGGCAGCGTCGGGGAGAACGGCCGGGTGCTGACGCCTGACTGTCCCAAGGCGGTCCACGCCGGGCCTCCCATCCGCCAGAGCTCCGGCCTCGCCCTGGTCTCCTCTGAGCTCCCGTGAAAACCAAAAACCTCTCAAGTGCCTTATTTCAGTAACACCACCAACCAATAACCACACCGCCCACAACCACGAACCAACCGCAAAGACACAGGATTCCCACGGCCGACAAGCCTCCTCCAGCGGGCGCGACTGAACGACAACAAACCCCCGCTGTTAGAGGACCGGCTGCGGCTCGATGACCTCTGACATCCGTGGAAGCCTGAGGCAGAACGGTCTTCATTTTCTCTCTAACTGTGACGCCACACAGGAAGCGTTTCTCTGTGGAAATCCACTGGATTTTACAGATCCGGTGGCAGAAGGACGGAAAAATATCATGATGTGCGATAAAGAGGAAGACCAGAAAACTGTAAACTTGAAACTGAGAACTTTTTCTTCGAATTGCTGTGAATTGGCAAAAAAAAAAAAAAAAAAAAACCAGACCACACTCAAGATTGTTTCGAAACAGACTTTAAAAGACATCGTTAAAA
>VOQJ01047347.1:83112-97397 GCA_015052665.1 Apistogramma diplotaenia | reverse complement strand
GGGCGCTTTATTTTTTTTTTTTTTTTTTTTGGGGGGGGGGGGGGGGGGTGCCTCGTGAACCTGTGCGACTGGTTGCTCAGAAAGGTTACCATGGAGACAGCACAGCGATCCGTGTAATGAAGCGTTAAGAGGCACAAACAACAAAAGGCCTGAGAATCCATCATGATTAAAATAGCATCGGTTCTCATTAGCACCGCGGCTAACTGGGATGTGAGAAAGCTGCAGGACACGGAGCCGCAGCCTCACATTGCTGCCACTGCAGTTTGTTATGTCACACTTCAGTACGGCCGCCTTCGCCGGCCTACCAAACCCTGACCGGCTCGCACACGGTCTCCTGTGATGCCCCAGTGGGCAGGATTTAGTGACACAGACGTGCATTTGTGAAGGAACAGAGTGTCTGCAAATCCTCGATACGTTTTGGCAAATGACTTTCAGGTACATTTTGTAATAATTACCTAAATATTTTAAGAGCATAAAGTTGAAACCAAGATTTAAAGTTTTTAAAATTGTTTACAACTCAAATGTGGACACGTTTTACTTCCTTTCGTAAGTAATTAAACTAAAAATCGAAGTAGTGGAGCAGCAGCTAAGCTGGGAAGCCGAGTCCAGCTTCAGCTGTTCACTGGGTGGCATTTCAGCTTTGTACCTGAGCTTTTACTGACTTGCGGACACCCTGAAGCCAGTGAAACACAGTGGTGGAAAAGGTTAGCAATACAATGAGACAATCTGCAGCTCCGCAATCCTCAAAGGCTGGACTTGGTGCTGTGAGTAAGTTAGTGAGGGATGTTAGGGAGGTGAGGCAAGAGTCTCAGCTTGAAGTGGTGGTTTTAACAAAAGCCCAAGGCAGGAGGAATGACTTACAAAATACATCTCTATAATGGAGAAGAGAGGAGGAGGATGGTTGTCCTTAAGAATCTACAGGGGAGAGGAGAAGTTAGAAGATTTTGTGAGTATCGAACCTGAGAAGAGGGAGCGATTTCAAAGAAACCACAGGAAACCCTGAGTTATTCCGTTTGCAAGAGTATTTCTGGATAACTCAAAGACCATCTTTCCCCCTGAGAGGCTGTAATGAAGGGCAAGTGATGGCTTTCTAACCAGAAATGAAGAAGCAGATGGAGACGATACTAAATCACAGCCTGAAAAGCAAAGCAGTGGCTCTCTCACCGTCTCCCTGCACATCTGAGGTCCATAGTGTCAAGTTGTCACGTAGCAACTGCATGATAAGCGTAGAGTCCTTATAGCTTTCCTCACTCAGCGTATCCAGTTCTGCAATGGCGTTGTCGAACGCTTCCTTCGCCAACCTGTCGGCAGAGAAAACACGAGACGGCGCCGTCACTCACAGCACAGAGAAACGGGAGAATTTACTTCACACGGCGGAAGCACAGATGCATCATTTTTAACAGCCAACAAGGCGGCGACTGCTTCGGGTGTGAAGATGTCCACAGGAAAAATATCTTGCTTGTTTAAGTCAAAATGATGAAGCTGCCATCTAAATATTTATATGAGCATCATCGGTTCTGCTGCTTACACGTCAGCAGGAAGCAGCCTGGTCAAACACCCGAACCAACTCAACTGGCTGGCGACACATTCTTTTTAAAAATGGAAGTGTTCTCCCTTCATTATAAAGATGTGCATTTGTAAGAACTGGCTCCAAGCTGCAGGTTTCCTGAGTAATTATGCTGCAGAAATATCAGCTGAAACACACACTCCTGGTTTCTCTTCATGGGGGATTTAAAGCATGACAGACAGGAGGGGATATGCAAAACATGTGGGTGTAATTTTCCAAACTGGACAAATAAGGCAAACTGCAGTAATGGGCTTAATCCCTAAAAACAGGGCTGATGTGGCCCAATTTGCTAAAGTCCAAACGTTTTGTCCTCTCATGAAAGTCATGGTGGTCTGAACTGCTCGTATCATCTGACCCTTCTTACAAACACTCATGCGTTAGGTCGTGTGAAAGCCCCTGTAACCCCATCAAAGATGCCACAGGAGGCCCTGCTAGCCTGTGTCAAACTTGTACTTAAAAAGCACTTGAACTCATGCACCTACCTGCAAGCACGGTCCGGTGAGTTGAGGATTTCGTAATAGAAAACAGAAAAGTTAAGGGCCAGTCCCAGGCGAATGGGGTGCGTTGAGGGGAGTTCGATCATGGCGATGTCACTCGCAGCTTTGTACGCTACCAAACTGTTCTCAGCTGCCTCCTTCCTGTCGTTGCCTGTGGCAAACTCTGCCAGGTACCTGTGGTAATCTCCCTTCCTGAGTGGGGCAAAAACACCGAAAGGACACATCAGCATTCACACTACAGGGTGAAACCACATTCAACTAGCCCAAGTAAATCTGTATCACACAGTGTGGGACAAATATACGAGGAATTGTTATTAAAATGAATGACGACCACGTTGGCTTCACAGAAAACCTGCTAGCAAACGGCCATGTTACTCAGAATTAGCATGTGCTTGTTAACGATCGATTTTGGCACGAGCAACAACAAATCAACATTAAGAAGCTCAAATACACACAATCACGACAACTTGGAAAAGGACTCCTCAACTTGGAGTAACCTGGACAATCACACCAGCTTACATCACGACTCTGTAATATTAAAGGCACCGTTTAACATTTTACTACTAAAATAGCTCTGCATGCTTTCTTCTGATTGGCTGCTCCTTGCAAACATATGGTCTGCAAAGCAAGTGGGTGGGGCTCAGTGTGAGACGACCCCACCAGGGATATCCACTCATCTACATTAAGTGGAAAATTTCTCTCACATGGATTACTTGCACGCACTTATTTCAAACTTTCTCCATGTTTAATAAAAGGATGATGTCATCCACGAGCTGTCTGAGAGTTGCTCACCACATTAGACCTGATGCAACCATCAGTGGGGAGGGAAAATGTGTTTTCTGGCACCTGCTTACTGCTGCTGGGTGAAAGCGGTCACAAAAAGGGCGCTGCACCAAACCCCTCTGATCGGTTTGGTCACTAGCAGATTGCCACGTCTGCAAACACTTGTTAAGTACTAGCTGAGTGGTAGTAAAACTTCAGTGAGACAAAAAAAATAGAAACATCTGTTGCCAGTTTGGCACTTTTCACAGTTTCTCAAGTCAGTCTTGCAATCGTGGCAACATGTTAGCGATCAAAGCAATCAAGGTGGCTTTTGACAACTGGTTGTTCCCTAGCAACTGGTGGTTGCCAGGGCATCGCTAACTAATCTCTAGGCATGTGTAAGTGGAGCTTTAGTAATCCATTTCCCAGCAACTGACAATGTCGGGTCAAGTGGTTAAGGCCCCAATCACACCAGCCTACAGACTGGTCTGTAACCAGTGTTCCCTGACCAGTTGGTGAGTGGTTACTGGAAGTTGATGGCATCACGAGGTTAGCGGTCACATGTTTGAAAACCCTCAACAGGACAAATAAAATAAGGAACACAGGTCCCCTTTAATGGATGCCTACATTTTGTAGTAGAAAACCTTAGATTCTCCTGTGGTCGCAGCTAAGATGAGATGCTTGTCCAGTACATCCAGGATGTCATTGCAGATTGATTTCAGCTCTTTCTCAACCTGCAGAACAGAAAACAGGCCGTGGGGTCAGTCACTGCAGATACGGAGTCAAAAGCCTCCTGATGATCAAACAGAAACTCGGATCACTTTATGAAGCTTATTTTGTGATCCAGTAACAAAATACTGTAACAAAGCAACACGTTAAAACAGAGCTTTTTGCATCAAATTATGATAAATGGAGTGTAGAGTTTAGGGACTTCACGGTTATCCCCCACAATAGGTGTTCTCTGAATTCGGCTGTGAGTGGGAGTTTTTCTGCAGCAGAACCAGAAAAAAAAAAGTCGCCACCTGCCTCATCGTTTTTACTCAGATGAGCGTCTCGGGGCTGTGAAGCCATTTCCTCTTAAAGTGGAGCAGTAAGTAGAGGAAAGCTCAAACAGTGCTCATCTCCATGAAATAACCAGGCAGGCACTAACCAGTTCTACTTCACTCCAGAGGGTTTGTTTTTTAATTATGATGTGGAGAGATGTGTGCTCTGTGAAGCAGTGCATGAAAAAGAAAAAAGACAGCAAGACTCACAAAAGCGTTATTTTGTCACATTAGGTGACATGTAATCACTTAATGTCTGCGTGGCAAGAAAAAACAACAAAAATCTGGATTTAAAACAGCGTCTGACCGTTTTCCTGTATTCGCGGATCATCTTTAGTTTGTCTTCGCCTCCTTTGTTTTCTTCTTTCTGTTCGAGGCTGCTGATTATCCTCCAGGAGGCTCTTCTGGCTCCGATTACGTTCTTGTACGCTACCGAGAGAAGGTTCCTCTCCTCCACCGTCAGCTCCACGTCCATGCTGGCCACCTTCTTCATCGACTCCACCATTTCTGGAAGAAGCACGAGGCAACAAAAGGAATATGTTAAACACTATTTGATCAGAAGCCACAAGCTGAAACTCTCTCAACCCCCAACAACGTGAACGAGGACACAGCGTTTAAGTCCAGTTTAGTGGGGCATGAATCTGCTGAGATGATGTAGTGTGGCTGTTTGCACACACTGGACTGAACACACAATTATTTGCCCCGATAATAAATGATGACTTAACGCTGTATGAATTATCCACGGGAAGAAGGAAGCAATCGTGTGACTTGTGCATTTCCTTATTTTAAGGCTAATTAATAAGCTCCACCCACCTAGGAGATGGGCACCAATCAGATTTTCTGAAAGGTGGGAGTAAGGCCTCAGTATTCGACAAATAAGGAAACCAACTCATGTAAAGCTACTGCAGCAGATGTCAAAGAAAAATATGGAGCTTGAAAGTCACATAATATGAGCCCTTAACATATTCTGTTACTTTCATTTCATCTTCATCCCTTCAGCTGAGTCCTGACAGGTTGTTGTCCTTTTTAGAGACCTGTTGATGGCGCGCCTGGGATGCTGCCCAACCATGAACCCCTCTAATACAGACACTTATCACTCATGAACACACAAGCTGAGCGAGGACATTAAACCGGAGGGCTGAGCGAGCTCATCCTTCAGTACTTTAAACATTTCATGTTTGACTCAGTGTGAATCACAGAAAACATGGTGAGAAAAAACAAACACCCCAGTAATGATCTGGCAATTATCTCAGGAGCAATTCATCAGCACAATGTGCCGTTTCCCCAGGGATTCATTTAAATGACACACAATGTGAAGCCTTTAATCGGAAAACACTGAAAAATAACTGGTTCTGCTTTAAAAAACACTTTCAGCCAAAGAGAAGCAAACATCAAGGGCGGCAGGCTGAGGGGAAAAAGCCATTATTGCCTTTAGTACTAGTCGAATCAAGCCAGACACCCCATTACAAACATCTAATTTAGCCCTGCTGCCCAGCCGGCGCTGGAGGGAAAACACAAGTGCCACTCGTTCAGCTTTTGACACCAGAAACGCATCATCAGAAAACGGCAGCAGCTCCATGTGTCCTCTCTACCTCGGCCTACACTCAAAGCCAATCAGTGAGCTCCATATGCTTTTAAAACATTTTCCAGGAGGGCAGCCGCTGGCCCCCGCCCACCTCCATCCTAAAAGACGTGGCTTACCAGTGAACTAAACCAGACCAGAGTTACCAAAATTTACAAAACAATATTTTCTTCAGTACAACCTGAATTGAGCAAATGAGCACAAACTCATCAGCAAAGTGTTTACAGAGGTTAGAGCGACTACAGGTACTGCCCCCTGGTGGTCATCAAAAAGAATGCAGATTTAAGGAGCTTCTGTTTCGGCTTCACCCAGAAGCCGCATCCATCTTTTACACCGTCTTTGGCCTCTACGAAACTAGCTCTGCAGGGGCAGATGTGGTCAATAAAAGGCCCGCGCAGCAGCGGACTGTCACATCTCAGAGTAGAGCGGGTTCGATTCCCGGCTCCTCTAGTTTGAATGCCTAAGTATCCTTGGGCAAGATACTTAACCCCAAGTTACCCCGATGCATCCATCAGAGTGTGGTTAAAAGCACAAGAAAAGGTGCTCGTATGAGGGCTTAAACAGAGTAGAAAAGCACTACACAAGTACCAAATTCCAGTATGCAGCATCCATTATCATATTTAACCCAGTTTGCTTAAAATGCATTACTTTCCAGCATCCAGTGAGAGCATGAAAAATGACTGTCTTTGCCTGTACTGCAGCACTCTGTTCTTGTGATGTTTTATTCCTTTTGCCTTCTGTTTCTCTTCCTCACATTCTTCAGCTGGAAGCTTTTTATACGCAGCAGCAGTACCCCAGAAAAGACAGGCCAACCTAAAAATAGCACGCAAACAGACTCTGGTGTGTTTAAACAATGATCAACCCATAAAATGCATGAATAAACAGAAATTTATATTGATGCCAGGGTAATTTATGAGCACATCTGCAGAAGAAGTCTGACACTCTGAACCAAACGGCTGCAATTAGCCAAACTGATCAGACAATGCAACATTTTCGATGAGAAAGATGTTGATTTACACACTGAACCAGACAAATGGAGACCTGTGTGTGTGTGTGTGTGTGTGTGTGTGTGTGTGTGTGTGTGTGTAGGCAGCTCACTTCACACGAGGGGTGGGTGGTATACTAGTCATAACGTCACCCATGACACAAGTACTGACAAACTGGAGGACAGCCAAGGTGCCAGCTGTGGTTTCCATAGCACTGGTCACCAGAAACCAACTTCTTACTCCCAGTTTTAACCATGCCAAGAGTTAAACGGTCAATAATCCCACGCCAAACCTCTTACACAGGTTAAACATCACGACACATCATAAACTAAGGTGTGTCGTGCAGGAAGGGGCTCCATCAGATGGATGAAGTTTGAAGGAAAGAGCTGAGGCACTCCAAATTAAGAGGAGCTCTGCCTGCTGTTTATTTAAAAAAATCAGACTTGTTTCACATATATTCTGATTGCACCGCTTCATCATTCACTTTGTGTGGGAACGAAGGCAGCGCCACCCAAACACAGCGACAGGGAACCACAGATGGCATAAAACACAGAGGGTCGAAGAAATGAAAACGAGGAAGCGTCTTAAGCCTGCATTATGTCTGAAGGCCACCAGATGGCGATAGCTGTGGCTGCAAAAAGACCTCAAGTCCTTCAGACATTTACAGGAATAGGACTTGACCTCAGAGCACTTTCCTGCTGAGTTTCACAATAAGTCATATTTAAAACAAAGTTAAACAAAGATCACAGTTTGTAAACATCATCATCCTATGTTTCAAAAGGGATGCTTATCCATGTATGCTTGACTAACAATTTCCCCAGTCAGGCCCCGCCCCTTGGTGAACACGTTTATTGAGGCTGCAAACCGGTGCTTCAGAAACAAGTGGATGACGTCACAGTAACTCCGTCCATCTTCTATACAGTCTATGCAGGGATCCAGGTGAGGCGAAGACAATTCAACACCAACAGGTGTTTTTACTCAAACTGACAACCTGCTAAGGACCACCTTTATTACATACATACCTGCTGCAAATATTTGTAATTAACAGTTCCGTGAAACTGATATTTGCAGGTAGATTCAAAAGGTTTTACATTAGTACAGAGGATGTGGAGGTTTGGGGTTATTGTTTGCATGGCAGTGTGCAGCTTCTAGAAACACAAAAACAAGGCGGGCCATACTAATAAGGTTTGTGTGTCACAGCTTTGTACATTTACTAAACTATTTTCTGTTTTTATTTAAGATTACTGGGATTCACCTGGCTCACCTGGACTTCTAATTAGGGTTACAGTTTAGGTGCATAACTAACATTTTGAATACCACCTTGTAAGGCCTTGGAGTTTGCCAACTACAGCGCAAACTGAGACCACTGAGAAGCTCTTAAGTAGGTCCGCACTAAAATTCCACTAACGTGATTTAAAGAGCTTAATTACAAGTTTTCCATTAGCCTCACTGCCACGGTCTCCTTTAAGCACTTGATAGGACCGATGTGTTAGCATTAACTGGGGCCGTTTTCTGGGGGTTTCCTCTCCTCACTGATCAGAGTTCAGCTTCAGAGGAGCTGCGGGTCATATTTGTCGGGGTGTGGGCGCTCGACGTGGTTTTTCTGAATGGAGTTTGGCGTGACGGTGCCGAAGAAAGGCTAGCCAGCTAGTTAGCCGTTTGAACAGCTTGCTAGCTGAGAAGAGCAGCTCAGCTCCGCGTAACTAACACAAATGTCCGCTGGCAGCAGCGCGCACCGCGGGGCACGCTGGCTGCGACTTTCCCGTGAGCTGAAAATTACATTTAAACGTGTACTGTTTCATTCGGCTGGGGAAACCTCCGCCATTTTGTCTCCTTTCACCCAACAAATCCATGTGAACTGCTTCACCTGCATCTCCAAACCCCCTGCGCAGGGAGACGGAGGGGAAAAGAGGGGCCAGGCGGTACGCAGCCACCGATATCTGTCCGCAGCCTTACCGTCATATCTCTCCGCTTGTTCGGCGAGTTTAGCCTGGTATACTAAGTTCTCTCTGTCCGCCATGGTGCTCGGATATTGGAGCTTTTCGGCGCGTCCCGGTGAAAAGGGAGTACTATCGGCTGCTCTGCGATTCCTGGTGGTGGATCAGCAACAGCACTGTCGCTCCGCTGAGCCGAAGAGCCACCGGTAGCAGTGGCGTAAAGATGGCGTCGCGGCTCCATCCGGGAAACCCACGCAGCAAACTCATCCACGCCTACACCCCCGAGCCGAGTCAAGAAAATGCGTTTAAAAAATAAAATAAACACTAAATAAAGGCAATGATTTAAAAGGAATTACAAAAAAAAGTCCCCAAATTAAAATAAAAATTAAATGAAACGAAAATAAAATTTAAAAAAATTAAAATTAAAAATAAATATTTTAAATGTAATTTTAAAAACAAGAAAAATCAATCAATCAATAGTCTCAAAATAAACCACTCTTTGAGGTCACCCCACCAAACCCAGTTCAAACCCCTCCAAATTTTTATTCCAAGCACTTACCAACACATTTAACACGATTCACTAATAATGAATCTGCAATTCAGAATGTGAAGAAAGCACAAATAAGCACTTATTGTATTTTTAATCACCAAGAATATTATACAGTATTAAACCCGATCTAAGAAATATTTTACTTACCTTAAAAATTAAAAACAGACTTAAGAAAATAAAACATATCCTTAAATAATATTGTTCATATATAAAACAAAAATAAATAGAGCTATATAGGAAATGTCTTTAATTTTCCTCTGTGTCATTTTTGTCAACACAGCCAGCAAGAGGAAGCTTGGGTGCCAATGTTTAATGATGCAGGGATGTCTTTGTGTACCAAATGCTTGTATAACTAAAGCTAAACCCAAACGTTTAGACACTAAACTGGAAACAAGACAAATACACTTTTTTAACTAATTATCACGTTGTCCTTTTGCTACAAAGTAAATTATATAAAATGAAATTGGAATTCAACACTGTTTTGGCCATTTTTATTTGCTTTAATATAGTTTATCATGTCAATCTTGGGATTTCTTTACAATAATGTTGCAATGGCCACCATGTCGGTTTCATGGAGCCAGAAGCACAAACCTGGCTCGTCTGTATCACACACCAAGCTGTTATTAGTCAGGTAATCCATTTAAAAGGCTCCAAAATGTTCCAACAGCACAGAGACGGGGAGGTGCTTAATGCCTCAAAGCTGAATTTTAGGCCCAGCAAATGTCACCGGCTCCTGTCAATCAAAGCTTCCACACCCACCTCAACTATCCAAGTGAATGAGTTATTTTAAAAAAAATCACCTCACTCAGTATTTAATAAGCACACCTTTACAGACTAAAGGTGCTTTAAAAATGAAGGTAACACTGGATCATCACAGCATAAACAGTCCGTTCATCTTGAGGGTTACAGTCTGATGAACAGCAGGTCCTTATTCCTCCTCTGCAGAGTATCCACGCTGCAAATTTAGCACTGATCAAGCCTGAATGTGGACATAAATGGAATAACGTCACACGCTGATGTATGGCTCACCTTCACAATTCAGTACATTTTATTGACTAAAAGGTACATTAACTGATTACATGCTACAGAAAATAGAAAGCCAATTTCAACTTCAAAATCATCACCCTCTTAAAATAATGGCTTAGCACAGAAACCTGAAGTAAAGGGTGATGTAATGCTATGTTCAATCTCTTTAGAAAAATCCTGTTTTTCTTTGTTCAGATTGTATTTTTTAAAAAGATCAAACTTTATTTGTCACGAATGGTTTTCTTGAGCCACCGAGGAGATGAGGAGCATGTTTGCAGGCGATCGGTCTTTGATGGACTGCTGTTACACGACGGTGAGAGGAGGAGCTCTGTAAAAGTCGCTGTGCAGCAACAAAAACCGACACCACAACAAAAACGGTCAGAGTAAGACACCAGTGAGGCATCTCTTATTGATATCTGATCTGCTTTCAATTCATATTCCTGTACTCCAGTCTGTCCTTTAGAAAAATAAAAATCACCATGATTTCACACCAGATTTTAGACATATTTTTAAAAGCAGTTTTACCCCCAAAATCACCAAGACAGCAGCAGCAGGTTTCACGTTTAATCCCACCGTCATCACAAGCGCTCAAAGACGTCTCCTCGGGGACGTGGAAATATTGCATGAGTTTATTAATGCAGCACAAACTGGGCTGTACATACTGTGTATGGTTATAAAACATGACATTAATGCAGGTGTACAAAAATATTTTCCATAAATCTGAGTGTCCAAAAAAAAAAAAAAATCTGAAGGAAAATCACACACATTGTAAACTCAACACAGCGTCTGCACTCGTAAATGTGTTTGTGTCAAACCTCTGAGGACTCTGTAGGTTTTTAATCAAGTCTACATTACTACAGGTTCACGAGCATTTTCTCATTTCAGCGGGGCCGTTTACTTTTGGTCCCGTCTGTAATGCATGATGCCCAGTTTTGGGGAAATCTGCCTTCTCTTGAACAGAATCTGAACTGGACGTGACGTCAATCGGCAACATCTTTCCAGAAATCATGAAGAGGAAAACCACCAACTGAGAGTTTTGTATTTCATTTTTTTTTTTTTAAACAAAGAAGTCAAACTAAAAAAAACTATGTTTGAACTAAAAGAAAAACTAGACTTTGGGATAAAATGAAAGCCAACGAGTGCACGAAAAAATGAACTAATACAAACATGGAGGAAATCCCTTTAGTTTGTGTTATATTTGGTCCCATCTGCCAACCTTATCCCCACCACAATAAAATAATAAATTAAAGATTAATACTGCCAACTAAGACTAAATAATAAAGCTACTAAGGAAACCAATAAAAACCAAACTGAAACTAAACATTTTTGAAAAGCAAAAACTAAAATGAAAGCAGGAAACCCTTTCTGGGAACCAACAGAGAAGAAAATAACATTCAAAACTGATGAAAAGATACTGAATTACTACAAATATCCATTACAGTTTACTGTTAGCTGGTATTTATACACACGAAAAGCAGCCTGAAAGAGCTCAGAGTACAAACAAAACCATGAGGCAAAAATAAGATCCAGATGTTCTGACTTAACCTCGAGTTACTTAACTGACCGTCCTCTTACTATCCCTGTGGTCAGTTATTCTTGCAGCAGACGCACTTCTTCCTTATTTTTTAAAGCACTGGTTTTATTGTAATACACATATGAACAGCAGGGGGAGCTCTCTCTTGGGGGAATGCATTTATGTAGGAAGGGGGTTCATTCATTCAGGTGTGTCACAGGTGGAGAAGTCTTACTCACGGAAAAGCTGAAGCCTTTCAAATGTATTTTTGGAAGCTTTCAGCACAACGTGGTGACGGGTGTTTACTTCCATTATATCCAAGAGAGGGCAGGCATCGCTAAAACTGCAGGGCTCACGCTGACACAGTCTAGATAACAGCTTCTCACACTGCAGGCATGTGGGCAACAAGGTGAAACATCCTCGTGTATATTCGAGGGAGCCTGCTGATGGTGGTGGACCATCGCCATTTAAGGAACAATTCATTTCTTGATTTTCTTTCCCCATTATTGACAAATCTAAACCTTTTGGCCACAAAGCTTGAGAACTCCAGAACATCTACATCTGATTTTAGGTTGCATGTGTGAGCTCATCCTCCATCCCATAATAACCACAGACGGGACATGTAATCTGACCTTCTAAACTCGGAGAAGCCCAAAGGTTAAATGCATTTGCGGGAGTGTCCTCAAGACTCGAGGCCAGTCACTTCCTACTTTAACGTCTCATCTTTTCCAAGAACACATAAGGGCGAGAGGATGCGGACCCTCCCTAGTAACCAACAAAAAACAAAATCTATGTGCTCCTGTTTGAGCACTGCCAGCAAAAATCACAACAAAAAAAAGAGACAAAATGTTTGACTTGGTAAAAAATATAGATGCACTCAATCATGCACCGATCTTAAGACTTGGAGAAGCACTTTTCCTTCTCTCATGCACAGTGTTTTATCAGTCTCACCACATTTCACAACCATTTTCAAGTCAGGGACAACTGAAGAAAAGCATCAGAGCTGCAGATTCTTCTGAGAACCAACATGTCCGTGAGTAACAGAGGAGTTTGTTTATATTGTCATCATGCTAACAGGCCTGCGAGTGCTCACAAAAGCTTTGTGTGTAATCATACCATGTGTGCTCAACTTGAGAAACAATACGGTTACAGCAAATGCCACCCATGGCACAAAAGGACATGCCTGTTTGAGCAGTAATACGTTAAAAAAAAAGTGGATTTTATCTTAAAAGCATCTCCGAAAGACTGTTTCCCATCAGCCCAACTGGAGGACCAAAATAAAATCCATCAGCCTTGCATCCTTTAGAGCATCCTCGGGGGATTGTTCCTTCCTCTGTGACACGGTGCTTATTTTGATCTTTCACACTTCTGTGTTGGAGAGAAAAATAAAAAGGTGTACAGACCCTGGCCATAAATCTTAAAAGAAATTCAACAGAAACAAGAGAAATGTTTACAGTATTTAGCATGTAAGGTGTGTGTGTATATATATATATAGTTAATTTTATAATAATATTTTCCACTTTCTGTACACCAAAAAAAGGAGGAGTTGGTTTGTAGTGTGGTGTGTAGTAAGGTGGTAACGTTGTCTTTATATGGAGGTATATCCTTCTCCACAAGACGGTCATCAGGTAAAGTCTTTCTTGATTCACTCCAACGTTCACAATCTAGGACAAAAAAAACAAAGAGACTCACAGAGACATGAATCTGTGAGAGAAGCAATGTTTTGTCTCCCGTGTGCAATCGATCACTTCCCTCCTGCAGGTGGAGGTGAAAGGTGGCGGGTGGGGATGCACAGATACGAGGAGGAGGAGGAGGGTGCCTGCTGCGTATGGTACAGAGTTCAATACTGGGCTGGAAGTATGTAAACTAGGGTTCGACTGATAATCGGTCACCGGTGCTCATTGTGCCCTCAGACTGTCTTACCAATGATGACTTAAACCACTTTCATAATTATTTAATGCCTCAGAATCAGATTGAAGTTGCTCAGAATCAACACGTCCACGTGGCTTCAGGGCCGCGCTGAGCCGAGGGCGGCTTCCATACCTGCTTCATTTCCAGTTTATACAGACGTCCGGAGCTCCAGCAGGGTGAAGCACTTTGGTTGGAGACGTTCCAACCTTGTGTGAAAGGTTTGTGGTTTGAAACTTGTGCAAACCAGTTTTATTGTTGCGTGAAACCGATTTAATATCGAGCAAACAACTTGATAAATTTCACATTACTGGACTTCGGGGCCTCTGTAGTGAAAGATGCCGACTTGCAGGTCACTGCTGCAGTAGCTGTCAGCCTTTAGCTTTAACTAGGCTAATAAAGAAATGAGCATATTGTTATTAGTGGGACATTACATTACATTAGCTGTGCCTTTTAAGGAAAAACCCACAATAACCCTCAGGTTTCACTCCTCCCAGCTACTCCGGCTCTTACGTGTTGCATAATTGTACAGATCAGACAGACTGACAGATTACTGACAGTTCAGTGATCACATGTGTTTAACAGCTGTTCGGCTTTTGGATTTGAGTGCAAATTAAATGTCAGTTATTTTAAAGTGGAAGCAAACGGCGCCAGACTGAGACGACGTTTTTCGTCGAGTCAAACGTCTCGTATTTGTTCCAACCGGCGTGAAAATTTCTACTGTTCTTACATCTGCTGAACTGCCTTAATACAAAAAGTGAGTTAAACAACTTGTTAATTAGAAGAAGTTCATGACTTGCTTGTTTTTTAATACACTCCTTACACGCTGCCACATACTTCAGTGTGTCGATCGATCAAGTGGAAGCCAGCAGTGATTTTTGACAGTGGAGGCAAACCGATATCAGTCCAACCAT
>VOQJ01047347.1:65319-83092 GCA_015052665.1 Apistogramma diplotaenia | reverse complement strand
TTAAACCCAGGTTAAATACACTCCTTACACGCTGCCACATACTTCAGTGTCGATCGATCAAGTGGAAGCCAGCAGTGATTTTTGACAGTGGAGGCAAACCGATATCAGTCCAACCATAGTGTAAACTCTTAGCATGACTCAAGTTCATCACGAAGACATTAGGCACCGCCACCGAACAGTCACACCCAACGTGTCAGCGTGGACAACAAACACTGACCACTCCAGCTCAGAGCTCCTGTGCTTGCAGAGATCATCTTCATCCCAGCGTGACGAAGCTGAAAGACTGGAGGTGCTGCGGGTGCCGGGAGCGCCTCCGCTCCTCAGCTCTCGTCGTCCGGTTGGTGCTGGTCCAACAGCCGAACGTGGGTGAAAGGAAAGTGGCCTCGTTTGCCCTTGCATTCACCCTCCCATTGGCCGTTCACGTTGATCTTGGTCACTTTTACCGTGTCCCCCACCTGTTAAACGACCAAAAAAAAACAACAACCTTACACTTCCTTTTTCTGCTCTATATAATCTGGCACATGCAAGTCAAACTTATCGATACAAGCTTGGCGTCCGACTTGCATCAAGCCTGCAGAAAGAAAAGCATTGATGTAAAATTGATTGACCCATCTTCATTTTACAGCTGCAGAGAAACTGTACAGACTAGATTACAGGATTGATGTGTTTCCATGTTTACCAGCTTTCATCTGATAATCAGATCCGGCCATTTGATTTACTGGATTTACTCAACCTGATAATGTTTTTCCTTCCAGCTATGAGTGACACATTTATCCCACAGAGGTCATTTTTAGTAAACACAGAAGCAGAAACGGGCCAGAATCAGCTGCATATATATAGTTCAATATGTAGTTTGACTCCAGACAAAATGTAACCATTTACAAGCTTCAATGAGACAAAATTGTAACTAAATATCAGTTTTTTAAAATTCGTATTAGTCAGCCATTCCAACAGCAGCAGACATTTATAAACAGTGTAACATCTTATCAGCTTTATGTCACATACAGCAGTGGCTTCTGTGTTTCCTGAGGACACTCACATAAACAGCAGATTTTAATTGGGGGGCTCTGCACAGACTGGACAGCATGCCAACACAAGTTATGAAGGCAGAATAAGCCAATTAAATTGACTGTAGGTAAATGATTCCAGCTCCACACCACTGCTGTTCAGTCATTTTATGATTAAAAGAATAATCAGTCGCGGCCAGCGTTGGATTCGTTAACCAGAAATGTCTTTATTCTTTACCTTTTATAGGATGATATATTACATATGTAGCCCCTGCAGAAAGTAATTTGTTACACCCTGTGAACTTGTTAGTTAACAGTGTAATAACCCTCCACAGCCCTGTCAGAGTAATGAGGACACACAAAAGCTCTTTCATTTGGGTGGTGAGGCCCCCAAACTCACCCAGTGAGCAGTTTCATGTTCAGACTAATGAGTGTTTTTCACCACACAGCCCGACTCTCGCGGGCGATCGCTGGCACCCAGAGGCGCAGGTGGCAGCGAGCTCGCGCACCTCGGGAGGACCTGCACGGCAAATCAAAGCCAACCACCGACGGCTGCACGCCACCTAAAGCAGGCCAAGGGAGAACTCCTGAGTGAGCCAGAATCAGAGGCAGCTGCTAATAATCCCTCCACAGGTTTTACTTTCTCAGACCCTGTGAGTTTTACCTCCTCTGGATGTCAAACAAACACTCAGTTTTTCATTATCTTGGCTTGAGCTCAACTACACAACAAGTGAGTTTGAGCAACAACAACAAAAACATAAGTTTTATCTGCATTATCTGCAAAATTATAACTGACTGAGGCTGCATGTGCTTTGCAGATCGTTGACAGGTTTGCTGGATTGTTGTTTCTGGACTGAGAGGTTCACTCTTTACTGTCACATTCTGGCCCTTTGTGCAATAAATTAAAAGGAATCATCACTCCTTAAAAGCTGTATATTGCACTTCTATTCACATATGAAAGATACACTGCAAAAAGAATTTCATCCACTCTTCATGCATATAATTGAACTTGTTTAATTAGCTGTATTCTGATTATTGGATTATTAGTAAGGCGTTATATTTGAATTGCAGACTGAGTAATTGTATGGTAATGCACCCCACACTGCCTCCAGCTCTGTGGAGCACATCAGCGTGACTGTGCTGGTTGGATGACAACATCTGGAACTGATTATGGTCAAAGGGAGTGATGATAGCTTACCAGACAAGACAATGGTTTTTAATCTCATTTCCCCTTTGATGCATTAAATTAATGTCTTTATTGTATTATTTATCTAATAAACGGGTCTCTCGCTTTACTTTTAAATTGCATCACCACACATAAGCAACATTTGCAGCACAGACGTGTCTGGTCGTGCTCATGTGTGCAAACACCTCCAACCTGGACCAGACCTAAAGGTCTAAAGTAAATGGGTGAAAAGCTAACAAGTGTTATGACTCAACGCTATTTTAGCAGTTCAGCTGATATCCTTTCACACACTGTGCATTATTGAAGGTGGATAACATCATCTGCTACCCAGCATGGAAGCCACCTGCACCTGATGACAGAGAACCAGTTATGGTCCGTTCAGTTATACAACAGAAAGCAATTTAACAGCGTTGTGCTTCCCTGGACACGAGTGGTAATGAATGTACAAATGCAACATTCACATGAACCCAATGGGCTGCAGTGTGCGTGTGAAGAGAGGCCAGTGTACAGGATCCATGTCTGCGTCTCTGTGAAGAGCCATCGCCACTGTGACCGTCCTCATGTGTGCTGTCAGCCTGCCTGCATTTGTAAAGACTGTGTGTGTGTGTGTGTGTTCACATGCATGAGTAAGCCATTATAACAATCAGGACAATCTGCGCCGCCTCGGCTTAGACCCGTCCAAAAAAAAAAGGGAAAAAAAGCACAGAGGAAGCCGAGGGGGTAAAGTGGTTCACAACAAACAAGAGGAAATAACTGGTGATAAGATTAGTACCTCCAGAGCCAGCGCCGTCTTGTCGTAGGCGTTGGGCACCCTCTTCTGAATTGCTCGGGCGTAGACTGGCCCGTTCTGCAGGTTCGGGAGCTGAGTGTTGACCACAGGCTGAGCGTACTGGCCCGGTTCCCCCAGAGCGGTGGCCTGAGGGGAACCTGTTCCGTCTGTGTTGCCTGTTACCCCTCCAACAAGCCCTCCCTGTCCAATCCCCACAACAGCGGGACCCAGACCGGCAGCGGTGGGCGAGGCGGGCCGGTACCTTTCCACATAAGGTACAGGGATCATCCCGACTCGGCCCTCCTGGTTAGTGGCGTTCCACCACTGCTCCTCTGGCTTCTCCAGCACACGCAAGATGTCCCCCCTGCGGAAGGGGAGATCCTCATAGTCGTTTCCAGGGAAGTCAAAGAGTGCCCGGACATACTCGGCTTCCTCGGTCTGCTGGGGGACCCCGACAGTGGGGGAGCTGATGAGGCCTGAGTTCCTGCCTCTGTTTACAGGCTCTATGAGTGTTGTGGTGTCCAGGTAGTGGATCTTGTAGAACTCCAGCAGACCTGGCAGGCCATCAAACTCCTGATCCCCAATCCGAAACCGACAAGGCGCCAACCCTGGTGGAGGAAATGAGACTTGGTTAGCTTGCTGAAGGTAAATCATAGCAGAAACAAAAAAAATGCCTTAAACTTCAAGAGATCTACCCATATACTTAGATTGATATATATATCAATCTAAGTATTGATATATAAATTGATATAAAATGTGATTTTTATGGGGGTGAAATAAATATATAAATAATAGAGGATCTAGACCAAATCCCCCTGCCATAATTCACGAACTGGCTCTAAGTGACAAGGACGGAGCCCACACAAGGTCACTTATTAAACCGGAGACAAACATCACATGCACTGATGCAGGATGGAGTGGAGGGGAGAGTGAGCAGTTCATCTGGGCCATCTTTAATAGTCTGGAAGACACAGGTGAGCTGCATTAACTGACATTCCTCCCACGCCAGCCAGCGGGAGGGCTCCTCCAACTCCTCCGGGAAACAAGGAGTTATTTAGAAGCCTCTAAATGAATGGGATCCATAACTTTAATGGTCAGCATGTACTGTGTGCATGCGTCGCTGCACAGATATGATTGGCTCTTTCACAGCAGGACAAGCACTTATCTTTGCAGTCTCCTGAAAATTTATATTCAATATTCTTTGAGTATCGTGTCTCATTTATGAGTTCTACTCATAAAGCCCTCTTTTTACTCTGTTTATACCCTATTTTTTCATTACTTATTATTAATCTGTCTCTCTTCCACAGCATGTCTTTTGTCCTGTCTCTCAGATGGCTGCCCCTCCCTGAGCCTGGTTCTGCTGGCGGTTTCTTCCTGTTAAAAGGGAGGTTTTCCTTCCCACTGTCGCCAAGTGCTGCTCATAGGGGGTCGTTTTGACTGGTGGGTTTTCTCGGTAATTGCTGTAAGGTCTTTATTACAATAAAAAGCACCTTGAGACGACTGTTGTGATTTCGCGCTGTATAAATTAAAATTGAATTGAATCGAATATACCAAACAGTATTTATCCATACATCTCAGTAACTTACAATTTTCCACAATGGCCTAATACTGCCAGAGAAGCACAAAAAAGAGAAGCACGGCAAAGCAAGTTTCTGCAGGATGTTGATTCAGGAATGACTCAGTTTTGACTTGGTGTCACTTTGAGTGTCTGCCCCAAATCAAACAGCAGAAAGTTTGAACTTTCAAAAGAAATGCGACTGCTGGCAGGTGAATCACTTTGCGCAGTTTCTTTTCCGGTCTGTGAGGCCGTCCCTGATTTACTACAGGGAAACGGAGACAGAGCAGCTCAGAAAGGACGACGATTGTGCAACAGCCTCAGCACAGAGTGAGTGTGTGTGTGTGTGTATAACAGGGCCTGATCACAGACATTCCTGAAGTGCCAATCTGACCAGTCATCCCCCCAGTTGTGACAGTGGAACTTCCCCAGTTCATTCAATCCCTGCAGCAGCAGAAGCAGCCAAAACCAGCTCACCTCACCTCTCTACCTGCTGAGCGGCAATCCTGCCGCTAAACAGGAAACACTGCCTCAAACCCTCAGCAGAGAAAAATCTGTTACTGTTAACCAGAACAGCGGCTGGATGACTAGAATGTGGCTGCTTGTTAATTACGAGAGCCTGTCAATGACACTTATATTGATTCAATTAAAGTAGTGACCTTTCTTTTTCAGTCAATCGCAACACTGGCTCAGAGTAACCGGCTAACGAAGACCTTTGTAGAACTGATTAATAAATATAAGCCAAATTTATAAAGGGAGCTTCAAAATTACGGAAATGTTATGGACCTACATGGATACTGCACGTGTAGATTTGTGGATTTAGAGAGAGATTGTCTAATTGTGCAATTCCTGGAAAGGGCTCAGTGGTAAATGAGAAAAGTAAAGATGAAAAAGCAAGCGAGGAGTTTATTAGTATAAGCCAAATATAAACAGAAGGTTTAAAGGCTCAGATAAGGTGCACTAGATTGGATAAATAGGAGCACATTTGTGGATTTCGCAAGATCTTGTTAAAGTGGACAATTCCTAAAGTTAGTCTGGCGTGACTTTGAGGAAAGAGTAGGAAACAGCAAAGCGTGCACGCCCCATGTGTAGTTTCTTAATAACAGAGTGAAGATTTTAATATTATAGGAATGCCGACTTTAAAACTGAGCTTCAAGAACACAAAAAAAGTCTACATCTCTTTAGTAAAGAAAGGGTATGCTTGTAGAGTTACTCAGATGTTGTTAAATTGGACAATTCCTAAAGGGAGTCTGGCGTAGTTTCGAGACTCAGGTGGGCGGTAGCGAGGTGTGTAAACTGTTGAACGGAGTGAAGGTACTTGTAATTACAAAGACGCCGACTTAAAAAATAAGTCTCAAAACCGCGGGAAAACTGTCAATTCTTTAGTAAAAACAGCATATATTCGTGGATTTTCTACCGTTTTGTTAAATTGGACAATTCCTAAAGGGAGTCTGGTGTGGTTTGAAGAGAGAGTTGGGCAGGTTTAAAATGAAAGTATTCCTTATATTAGAGACAAGTTCAACGTTACCTGAGCCAGACTGCAGACTGTTGCTCATGCTGCTGATGATATAATGGGACACTCTGGAATTCTCCGACACCGACAGCACGTAGTCTCCAGGGCTGGTTATCGAGTCCCTCACGAGGAAAACACCATGCCGCTGTCCCTGTAGAAGAGAAACCGCCTCCTGGCGGCTCAGTCGCCCCCAGTACCAGCTAGCACGGTCTTCGGCATCAAAATTACCGGCCATGGCTGTGAAATCCGTCCCAGGCTTGAGGCCTCTTCCCCTTCGCCTCTCCTTATCCGCAACTCATACAAAACTTTGGTTGACTAACACTCCCGCTGGAAAAACGTTGCAACGGCACGATTTTAGTAACGTCTAACCGTAATCTCAAAGGGTTTACCGCGGCAGAACAAACACTGCACCACAAATCCAAACGATCTACTTATTGATATTTAAAATAACAAAAAAAAAAATCATAACTAACGTGCAACAAGAAACTCCTGGGCTGAAATGGCGGATCTAGGGAAAAGTTGACCTCATCTACCGGAAGGGATGCCCGGTCAATGGGAAGCGGTGCGTTCACGCCCCTTAAAAATATTGGAAATCTGCCAAGCAATCGTTCAACCTGTTTTAAATTACAGCAACATTTAATACTGCTGCCTTCTGTTTGTCTGTCTGTTTGCTTTACTGATTACGTCCTCAATTCCTTAGCTTAAAAATTTTCCAAATATTAATCCTTAGAAATGTAAGCATTCAGATTGAAGCCATAAACGCACCACATAAGTTCCAAAACGTTAATACTGTGAAAATCGTAAAATACAGTTTTTAATGCCCCTTTATTATTTTTTAACAAAAATAAATAAATAACCGCAAAAAATTTAAAACAAAAACTGTAATCCCTGCCTTGAACTAAATTACATCAACTAATCACACATGTAAGGAGGGAAAAACTAAGACTAGTCATTAGCCTTTTGCTCCATATTTGCTCTACCAGTAGATGGCGATGTTAATTTGTTGGTTAACGCTATGCAATCTTTTTCTGGCCGAGCTTGAATACCGCCATTGCAATCCATCCATGCATGGTGCCCTTGATTGTCCAACTCAACAATTGCTTTGCTAATAGATGATGAGTTGGTCATGCATGATGATTTTTCTTAGTGCAAAAGCTATTTTACACTGAACAGTGTTAATATCTGTAATGCAAGAATCCCTGCAGTCTCCTGATAATGTTCCACTGGCAATTTGTCTCCCGGTGATTCTGTGCTGCCGAATACAGTGCATGAATTAATTGTGATTAAACACAATTTTTTGGAAAGCTGAGTTCGGTTTCACTAGCCACACCCAGCTCTGATTAATGCCAGACCTGCTGAATCAAGATAGAATCTGTCTGGCAAAGTGAAAGATTTCAAAAAGCAATCATGCTACAATCTAAAGAATCAACAGAGAAATTAAGTCTTAAGCCATTTTAAGCAAACTACACACAGTGAGAAACATTTTATACAGATGGAGAAATCTTGGAACAGTCGCGAACATTCCCAAGACTCCAAGAATGCATCAACGACTCATCCAGGAGGTCAGAGTTCAGGAGTAAACAATAGCACAGAGACTGGGCGAAAATGGCATCCATGGGAGAGTTTCAAGGAGAAAACACGGCTGACAAAAAAGAACACAAAGGCTTGTCTCATATTTGCCAAAAAAAAACATCTCGATGATCTCCAAGATTTTTGGTAAAATCTTCTGCGGCCTGACGAGACAAAAGCTGAATTTTTTTGGAAGGTTTGGGGATTCATAGAAAGAACATCGGACCATCAGTCAAACATGGTGGTAGCCTGATGGTCGACAGGACCATGAATTCTGCTCTCCACCAATAAACCCTGAAGGAGAACGTCAGGGTATCAGTTCATGACCTGAAGCTCAAGCTGCAGGTTGGTTTATGCAGCACGTCCATGTCTGAATTAGTCTTTGCTCTGCAGTGTGCAGCCTATTACAAGAAAAGGACATTGCTCATGTGCAGACAAACTCTTCCTTTTATTACAGGTGATGTTTGTGTCCTTATTGATGTGAATACTACACGACTTAGCAAAAAGAGCACAGTTAGATCCTCACATGTCACAGTATGAGCTGCAGGAAAGCATTTTCTGAAGTCCACTACAAATGCTGAAGAAACCGTGGGAAATGGGTGAATGCGCACACACACACGCACACACACACAGTATAAAACTGATCAACATATTAGCTGAGACTTCCTGTTGGTTCGCTTCACTTCAGGCTCCTCATTCAAAGTGTTTAAAACACACTGTGGTCAGCACCGTGTAGACTCCGTGACGCGCTCTGATACAGAGTTATTCAAACTTCTTCAGGTGGTTGTAGAGGGACTGGACGTACGTGAACACACACATGGGATCGGGCTTGTCCCCCATCTCCAGCATGTCCTCCACCTCGATCAGGCGCAGACAGTCAGCCTGCTCCCTGAAACAGCCACAGAGGAGGAAAAACAGAGAGCAGTGGGTGAGCTTCACTGCACTGCTGAAGGTAACGATTTATCAGTTTCTCAGTTCATAATTTATCAATTAGCATTGAAAGAGTAATTCATTTGCGTTTCATTCATGGACACAAAGTGTTCTTTTTCTTTCATAATAGCCGTCACGATGCTGAAGCCGATGTTTCAAGTAGTCTTCTTGAGACTCTTGAGAGAGGATGCTTCACCATGGTAACGAAGAAAATGGTTCTATTTGAACCCAAACCCAAACTTAACCCAGTAGCTTTAATGCTTAAACTGGTAAACAGAACCAAGAGTTTTAAATGATGATCAGTTATACAAATTAATCTTATTTGGCTGTTTTCTGTAGGGGTCACCACAGCATTTGAAAGCATTAGTTTCACAGCTATTACAGCCATGGCATGTGATGATTTAATCAAAAATGTTCTGTGAACTATATCTTAGTAAGGTAGGACATTTATAATGGAAAAGGATATTCTGTGGGTTTAATGTGGTTGATTTCCAGAGGACAGAATTTGTGTGACAGACAGAAGAAGTCAAATAATCTCTGAGCTTAATTCTCATATGTTGGGCCTTATAATCTATTCTCTTATATTAAATCTGACCCCCTCTCTTTCCTGGCTTTATAATTTATTATTCCAAATGATGAGAGTGCACACAGTCACTTGCTGTGTCTTCTAGCCAGCTTACTCTGCGGTCGTGAAGGCCAGCTCTAAGTTGTGTTTGCGGTTTGCAGGGTCCAGAGAGTTGTATTCAAACTCCAGAGGGAAGAAAGAGTGGACCAGGGCGCAGAAGGCCATCCCATCGCTCCAGCTGGACGAGAAGTTCTGGATGTCTATGTTCTGAGAGGTTTGCAAGAGAAAAACAAAACTCAACCATTCATGAGTTTCTTTTACATTCATTTGTTTATTTGGTGTGCGGCATTGTGGGGACTACGTCCATCTTTTATATGTGGAAATTACCTATACCATATATGTGGCATAGGTAATTTTATTATTTATTTTATTTTATTTTTCGCCTGTTGCCACAAACAATGAAGCTTTAAACATTTTTATTTAAGTCTTTTCTGATTATTTTTTAATTATAGTCATACCTGATAGCCAATCGTTTTAGAGCGACACCACTCCAACAGGATATTTTTGATTCCGCTGGCGCTGGACACGCCGAAGCTCTGAGAGCGCTTCAGTTTAGGCTTCGAGTCTTTCGGCCTGTTGGAGACACGTGCGGCTCACTTTATGGCAACAGAAAGAGTCACAAAGGCAAAAACACAACACGGTTTATGCTCTGTTACTTTATAGGCTCCGAGTTCATCCTTTCAAACAAAGCCCGCTTGGCTTGAGCGCCATTGGAGCGAGGAAGCGTTTGCGATTTCATCACATCCTGCTTGAAGTCGCCCCCTGCTGGTTTGTTCGCTCTCCTGTGGAGAAGCAGCAGAAAACACTGTGAAGCATCAGGATGGGGTTCGAGGATGTTTGACTAAAGCAGCTAAAGATGAAGTCAGATCAATCAGGGTTGATGGTCACAACCTACTTGTCCAAATTAGGTGAGAAGCCAGATTTTATGATTGATTTGGAGGGAAGTAGTTTTTCTGTAGGACAAGGGGACAACAAGTAATTAGCAGGGAAAGAAAGACCAGAGAGAAATCATCAGCCTCTGTGATCTGTTATCAATGGTAAAGAGAGTTTACCTGCAGACTGAGGGAAGCTCACACTTCTCTTTAAACTGGGGCTTGGTGTTTTAAGTACTGGCACTAAATTGATCACATGAAAATCAACTGTTAACCTTTAAAAAAAAAAAAAAACTGGAATAGGAGCAGAAGGCGCAGGGAGCATAACTCACCACGTTTAAAGGGATATTCTCCAGGTTTTACTGCGGGGTCCTGCGATGCTGAAAGGCTTAAAGACTGAGCTGTTAAAGCAGGCGATGAAGACTCTGTGTTGGGTTTGGTCGTGGCAGAGAGCGGCACGTGGGGCTTTGCTTCACTGGTGTCTAAAAAAGAAATGCAATGAAGCGGGTTTTAAAATGAGGGGCCAAACTGCACAACGCTGCTGACACCGCTGCCGGGCACGCACCACGTCTAAACGGATATTCGCCTCGCTTTATCGTCGGCGATTCCGGCATCGAAGGGTTCGGCACCAAAGCCGCACTCTGATCAGATTTAGACGCAGTGGGACCGTCAGAGCTGCTTTTGGTTGATGCTGTGAGAGGAAGGTGGGGCAAAGCCTGAGGCACAGTGGCTAATTGATCCTGGGATGCCTGAGACCTTTGTTCCTTTGCTCCACCTGCACAGGTGAAGATATTAGAATCTAAATGAATACAAAACTATTTAAGTGGCAAACAAGACACTCTCCGCTGTTGGGTTCAAATGTCACTGAAACATGAACATGACATGACCTCATACCTGTGAGTAAAAACAGAAACAACAACACTGACTGGTTGACAGATTTATAAGAATGACTAGACTAAAGGGGTCGTCACGTCAATGATTTTGCCACATCACCATGGCAACTTATGCTGTGGACAAAACCAGGTTACTCAACTAAATCCAGTTCACTTTTATTATATTGCAGCAACTCAACCTCAAGGTGCTTCATACTGCAGACCCTACAGTATTAGAAAGAAACCCCGACAATCACACGACTCCATATGAACAAACACTTGGCAACAGTGGGAAGGAAAAACTCCCTTTTAACAGGAAATGCTGTTAAACAGCTATCGTGTTAGAAATAAAGTGCAGCAGTGAGAGTGGTAACATAAATAGATCAAACAATGAAGGATTTTTTTTACTGTGCACAGGCTGCATCACTTTCATTATTATTTACATGTTTATTCCTTCTAAATATGTGTCTACTTAACCCTGAAACACACACAACACTGGAGAGAGCCTCTGCTATTTGTATGCCACATTGCCAAGGTCCAGTTGGAGCAAGGTCGGATTTTCACAGGAGTTAAAATGTTCTAAAAGCACCTTCATAAACTGCAGGGTAACAGCATAAGAAATAATACTAGAGTTCGTAGCTGACCTCTTATAAAAGGATATTCCCCTGCTTCTCCTGCTGCTTTAGGTGCTGCAGGTTTGGCTGCCTCTGAACTGGGTCGAGTTGTCATCGCAGTGACAGGAAGATGAGGCTGGGGTTCATCAGCATCTGGAAAAGAGAGACTCTAAAGCCCAAATGGAACTGATGGTTTGAAGCGTTATTCCTGGTGCGTGACTGCAGTGACTACAAATCTTCTGATTAGGCAGTATTTAATAAACAATTCAACTCAACAATCAACTTGTCTTTGTGTCTTTGTATGAGCCTAACGTGAAGCGTGAACTAATGAAAAGAGGACGTGAACTGACATGAACTGGGGGTTTCCACGGCTGAAGACTCTGAGGTGGGTTTGGTGATGGCGGTCAGTGATCGGTGGGACTGAGGAGCAGCTTCAGCGGGCTGGGTCACATCGGCGTCTGCAGAGGATACAAAGTCAGCCTGAAGAGTATCGCTGTCTGCAAGTGGCGGTAAAGCTGCCTACCTTGGTGTCTCTCTGGTGCAGTGGTGGCTACAAGGGCGACATTTTTCTCTCCTCTTGCTTCAGTTCCCTGTTCAGTAGAGATACACATGAAGGAAAATTGTAATATTTTAGTATTATTTGCACTACAGCTCGAGGAGGTGGTCTAGGTCAGACCAGCAAAACCAGCATTGCTCCATGTGGCTGTATTACAAAAGTGAATTATTGTCTCCTGCATACAGGTTCAGGCAGCTTTATGGACCCTGTCATCTCAGACACGTCTGCATGAGGGGCAGCCAATCAGAAGAGCTGTCTCAAAGGGGGAGGAGCCAAAACAGCTTGTTTCACAAGTGTCACAACAAGAACCAGCATGAGCTAAATAAGGATTCTTTTACGTTGTGAATCATGCAAAGCTACTCTAGTAAAGTCCAAAAAAAGAAGAAAGATATTGTAAATTAGGATTTTGGGGGGAATTAAGGGACTCCTGAAGTGAAAGTAGTAACGGGTGGGATGAAGATGGGATGAAGATCTGCTCAGTGCTTCATCAGGAAGTTTTGAGGTGATCATTTGCATGTTAAATAAGTTATGCAACACATGCAGCTCACTGTGCACAGCGACGGTCCTTTTGTTGTTCGCAACGCTGCACGCCGCGGAGCTAAAATTAAGGTCTTTATCGCTCACTGTGGGCCTGTTTGTGTGTCTGTGCTCACTTTTCTGCCTGTGTGATCTTCAGCTGTTAACAGCTGACAGCTTCTCCTTTAATGACAGCTGTGGCCAACAAACCCATGTTCCCACTGAGAGGCTATTTTAGATCTTGCAATCAGCCCCTTTGCAAGAGTTTCCGCTGCACTCTTCTTACATCCCAATATAGTCCCAAATGGATGCTTTGGAAATCAGGGAGTTAGGTTGAGCAGTTCAAACAGCACCTAAGTATATCAACATGAAGCTGTGGCCTGTATTCACCCCATCTCCCACCCTGCAGCCTTCTGCTTTTCAGCCACAGGCAGTGCTCGTAGCAGTATGAATATCCAGTCCTTCATCGGGTGGGAGATTAGCGCCACGGTGATCTGCAGGCTCCACAGTAGCTGCTGTCTGACCCCAGTAATCTCTGCAAACTCCTGGATGGGTTCACTCCCTCAAGCTCCTTCTGAGCTAAAAATTCCAGGTCAGCTGGGGCTCGAGTTTGCATGTTCTCCATATGACTGTCTGGACATCCTCTGGGTCCTCCTCCAGTCTAGAGGCATTCATGTTGGGGCTAATTTGTGACTGAATTAGCTGTAGGTGTGGCTAAGAGTGTGAATGATGTGTGTCTGTCTCTGTGTTTGCCCTGTGATGGACTGGAGACCTGTCCATGGTGGGATAGGTTCCAGCCTCTACCTGCACAAACATTTAAGAAAATGGATGTCTGGAAATATGGAAAATAACTCGTCCAGAAAATGTGCAGCAAGTACCTGAATACCCGTCGATCAGGCCAATGCACTTTATTTAACAGGAGATTATAAGTCACCTCTGGAGTTCCACCCAGCTCTGGGTAGCAGCTTATCTTCTTTCAACCCAATGTTTTGGTTTTAAAACCAGTAAATGTTGCGTTTAGTTCACTTGCCTCATTTCCTGCCGCAGCAGGCAGCTGCAGACAGACCTAATGTGCAGAGAGAGCATGCAATGATTCTTCAGACAATTTCAAGTAGTGCTGCTTCCTGTCTGCTGGGTGTTTACAGGTATTATTTTAGAAGTTGAAACAGCATGCAAACACCTGGTGTTGACAGCAAAGATTTCCTGCTGGTCATTAAAGGCATTACATCCAAAGGCACGTGGCTCTGGCTTCAACTCACGGGCAACATGGTAATGCACAATATCTACTTAAATGACAGCCACTGTTTTGGGGACAGTCTCTTATAGAGTTGGATCTGTTTCGGCCAATTAACTCTTTCACCTGGACAACACGGTGCGTGACGCCTAATCAAGCAGCCCGTGGTTCCACTTGACGCTCCCTCCAAAAGCGAGTTAATCACCATCACTCTCGTTACAGCAGAACTAAAGAGTCTGTTGGTGTTTACAGCTAATTTCCTGTACTTTTATAACTTATCTGTTAGGATACAAGCAAGGCTTAACGTTAGGGGTGTGGCCACTAATGTGATGTGATGTCACATTAGTTACCTCCATCTTTTAAATACAGTCTGCTTGGCAAAGTTGAAAATGATGGAGCTCTGGTGGGGGGCGGCTGGGTGGGTGGTGGTGGGGGTCCAATGTTTGGGAAAAGACCAGGTGACCTCAGCGAGTTGGTGTGAGGGAAGGCTGTGTGCTCCAACAGGACAGCTGGCTGACTCTCTGAGGGTGTGGGCCGTGGGGGGGGGGGGGTATCTGACAGGGATGTAGGGACGCAATTCAACTTTCCATTAGGAGATCTGAGACTCGGATTGGCCGGGAAACAAGATTCCTGAGTGATTAGAGGACAGGCATTTATTTATATACTTGTCATCTAAGTGTGCGTGTGAGTTATATCGAACAATGCCCCCTCGTATGTGCGCCGTTACAAGCGTGTCGTGCAGCATGCTGTTCTTATTCGTGTCCTTTTTATGACATCCTCTGTGCCCCCCCCCCATGATTTGCTTGCTTATTTGCAGGTGCTTGACTGTGTTAGAAGGCTGCAGTTGTTGGTGAGCATGCAAAGGCTCAGCAGAGCTGCAGCTCACTTCTGAATCGCAAACCCAAAAATACACGTGCCCTTTGGAGGACCTGCTGTCATAAAAGCGGGTCATGAGGAGAAGAGGTGCTGATAAGGGGGAAGGAGAGTGTGTAAGTGTGTGTTTGTATTTGTGGGGGGATTAATTTCAAAAAGGATAACTATACAGAGTCCCATATTCAGCATTAATAAAGCTAAATTGTATTAAACTGTTTATATTGGACTGTATTAAAGTGGATTTATTACACTTTTCCTACATTTCTGTCACATATGCAGTCAAACATTCAAATGCTGAGATCAGTGTATGTACGCGTAAACCCATGAGCCAGAAGGTTTTTTACTCATGGCTTTGTATGATGTCAGTGAGTGTTAATATCCTAATATGATCATCCCAGACACACATGTCTGGCTCTCAGGATCTGCTGTTCAAACCTTCCATTTGTGAGGAGCAGCCAATCAGAAGAGATCCAACTTTAGGATGAACTGAATGGCTACATTGTATAAGATTAAAAAAAGGATTATTTTAAAGTTTCAATCATGCAAAGCCACTGTAGTAGAGTCCAAGATTAAAAAATACTGGCCTGCAAATGAGCAAAATGTGTCACCTGCAATGGAGCAGTTTCATGATGCTATACAGTTATGCAGTTTCTGTTAAGAAGCATCCTGCTATGTTCCAGTTTGGAGTCACGTGATGCAATGTGACACTTTGGAAGGCCCACAGCTCAGAGATGTTGGACAGGTTCAGGTGTGCCTGTTAATGATGCAGTTCTAACAACACTTCATCATCCTCCCTGCGCTTAAAGCTGACAGATGATCGCTGGATGACCAACTCCAAAAGTTGGTCCAGGCTCCACCTCCGGAGAATCTTCACACACATGTAACTGAGTTGTCCCGCTAACAAGCAAACAAACTGAACCAATCACACAGGCTCACTGGTGGGGGTGCCTATAAACAGGTATGTGTGGACGATTATGTATTCTGGGGATTCGATTTTCCTGTTCTAGAAGCTTTTTGGTTTCTGTTTGGAGTCTTTGTGTTATCATCCAATCACCTTTGAGCAGGTTTGGTTTAAATGAGGCTAATTGCATCCTCTGACCCATTGGCTACCACCTGACTCACAAACCCTGAAACCTTCCTTTCAGTTTGTTTTTAGATCGTCTGAGACGGCATCTTCAGTAGAACCACACACTGGATACTCACATTAACCTCAGCATGTCTCTTTGCTCTCCATGGAGGAGGACCAGGGGTAGCAGCTTGACTCGATCCTCCACTGAACCCAGATGGTTCAGAGGATGCGGAGTAACCTGGCTGGCTGTTTTCAGAGTTAATCAGACCCCTCTGCTCCTCCTGGGTCTTGGTTTGAATCTGCACATGACCATTCTCTAAACTTTTCTCCTCAGCCTTTCCCTTTGCCTCGATCTTCACGCCTGAGAGACCCTCCACCAGGCGGCTTAGGGCCTCCAGCTTCGCCCTGAGCTGCAGGTTCTCCTCCTGGAGCCTGGTAACCGCCTCAGCCAAAGGTCCATTGGAGATGCACAGCTCCTCGATCCTTTGCTCAATGCGCTGCTTGAAAGCACTCACGTCCACGTGCACCTCCCTTACAGCGGCTTGCAGCGTGGCCTTGAAGTGAACAAGAGCCTCGTTCACCGCTGCCTCCTGGCCCCGTTCTGTAGCTTCATCCATGACTTCTTCAGCAACCCTCACCAACAGGTCAGATAAGAAACGAGGGGGCTCAGCATGAAGCTTTAAACCAAATCTTCAACTTTTCTTTGCACTTTGCACTCCTTCCAAAAAGGTTTCAAGGACATCTGACGTCTTCCATCACAGTTTTTCCAGTAAAGACACAAGTAGGTTCTAAAGGAGGTTCCAAAAGACTCCTTGACAGGAACTCATTAAAGTCCCATCAGACTCCATGGAGGACTTCTCTCAACATGCGTGTTCCCTTACTCTTCCCTCTCATCTGGCCAAAGCAAGAGCAGAGAGTTGTTATTTATAAGTCATGGAAAACTCGTGCACAATGACATCTTGGAAAAAGAGATTATGTGCTGCACGGGCAGATCATTTTCTCAGTGCGCGCAGAGGAGATGGGGAATGATCAAACTAACCTTTCAAAGGAATCCAGTTGAAGTGGCAAATGATTTTGTGCCGCCCTCCTCTGCGGCAGTGCATCCGCTACCGGGGGCCCTGCTGCACAGCGTGGTGCCTGAGCTAAAAGTGCCTCCTCAGATTGGGAGCAGCAGGTTTGTGTCTGTATTTTGGGACATAAAGGGGGTGGGAAAAGATAAATCAGGAGGAGGAGCCGGAATTGTTCAAGTGTTTTATCTCTAGAGGCGGTGGTTGCGTTGTCTTGGTGATCAGGGTCTTCATGGGTAAGCTTTTAAGTTTTATTTAAATCAGACTTATTTTACAGTTAATGAAAAATGAAATGACAGTAAGTCATGAGTAATGCTATAATTTATGCTTATTATATCATACGTTTATGTAACCATGTGTAACAATCTGATGAGAGACATAAAATGTATACTTGATAAATCTCATATAATCTCATCTCTGTCTGTGGTTTAGTAACTGTAGTTAATGTCGGGTCATGTCAGAATAAGCATAAATAATAATAAAAATATAAATTCCCCATAATCCCCACATGATTATATTTTTGAGTCCAACTTTACTGTCTGAATAACCTGAACAAGTTTCACAGTGTGACCTCAAAGAAATCCAGTAGCTTCGCTTGAGCCAACAGCGCCTCCAGGTGGCCGTGGCTTTACAACATCATAGCTAAGAATGTGGAGAAGCAACGTCCACCTCTGAATGTCTGTGGTTAACACGATGGGAAAAAGCAGAGACTTATTCAAAACAGTCTATCAAATCAAATTTATTGAATTTTAAAGGGGTCCTCTGAATTCACAAGCTGCAACGGTACACAACTCCTCATTTGTTCTCATTTTCGGATAGGAAATTCCCTCTACAAAAAAGACAGATGCATCAGTCTATATATATATATATATATATATATATATATATATATATATATATATAAAAAAATATAATAATATAAAAAATAATATGGGGAAGAAGGTGT
>VOQJ01047347.1:44903-56158 GCA_015052665.1 Apistogramma diplotaenia | reverse complement strand
CCACCCACACACCAACTATAGATACAGTAAATATATCTTTTTCTCTTTTTTATTTTAATTTTTAATCTCTCTCTCTCTATATATATATATATATATATATATATATATATATATATATATATATATATAAATAAAATAATATACTGGCTCCCATGGAAAAAAAGAAAATCCCACAATTGTTTTTCTCAGGAAAACTGGAAATTAAAGATTCACACATGATTTTTGTTTTTGGAAAGAGTATCTTCAATGCGAAAGACTCAGTGTTCCCTTTTCCACACAACAGCAATCAGCAGTGCTGATTAGAGCACTAAAGCTGTCTGTGAGGTTTCTGTTAGTGCTGACTAAGTCCAAAAGAGGTCAGCAGTGAAGCGTTGCTCTGCTCTTTCAGTCTGCCAACACCAGATGTCAGTAAAGACCCGAAAGTCCACAGTCCACCGGTTTCACTGAGACACAGTAAGGCTCTTCTATTCTTAGAAAGGATGGTTTGTAAGACAGTCAGCCCTTTTACTAAAGTGAAAGGTATGAAGCTCTTTGTATGGCGAAACTAATGAACATTAGCTGAAACAGCTCAGAGGCAGGGTGAGCGAGCAGTGGCCGAATGCTGCTGACTGATGTGTTTTTTTTGGTGAGCCATGCAGCTTAATTATTGATAGAACAGTGACAAGCAACATCCCAAACGAAATGGAGATACTCAGGTTTTTGCTGCTGCAGTGTTCTGCAGATCACCTGAGTAGGAGCAGCTAAGCATGAAAGGCTTTGTTTTGGCTGAAAACAACAGAAGTTAGGCTGGACGGCTCAAGGTTATATCACATATATACTGCACATTTATGCGTAAAAGTTTCACTCATTATTATTAATAATTATTTTAATTTCAGATGAGTTTTTACTTTATTAAAAACACTGTTTTGTATTTTAAGTAATTTTGTTATACAGTCTATTCTGCAGTTACATATTTGTTAATTAAATTTTTTTATCTACTGTAAATTATTAAAGTTATTAAAATTAACAAAATCTATGAACAAAGTGCGAAGAATCAACAGTCATGACTTTATATCCAGAACAAACATTAATTTGTTGAAGAGATCTCAACTGAAATTCAACTATGGCTGGGCTGTACTTTCCTGTAACACCAGTCTGTGCCACCAGGTGGTGCAGTGAGCCAGCGTAACTTTTATTTAAACCAGTTAGACATTATGAGCATATTCCAGGCTTATAGCCAGAAAATTTTTTCAGCACGGCACTTGCAGGGTGTTAGCATTAGCATGCTAATTAGCAAACTAATACTAACTGCTGGGCCGGTGAAATCCTCAGCCCGGCGCAACGGCGCTTCAGCAAGACGCAACGCCGGCCTATCAACCGCTGGCTCGAAGCCGGTATTCTTCTCATCATTTCTCATCTTTTTGCCTTTTAACCCTTTAAGAAAATATAAAATATAAATATTTTAAAGATTTATTTAATTTACAGATTTGGTTTCTTTGATTTCTTTATCTTTAGGGTTTGAACAACCTTGTCTTTACATAAGGAAAGCATGATTTCAAACCCTGACAGATTAGTTTGCTTAGTGAAATTAAAGGCAGTACTTGCATTTGCACAAATCCCCAATTTGGTTTTATTTAACCAAGGTTATGAGCAAATTAGGCTCTTTAGGACACCTTATTAACATTTTCATAAACACACACACGCATGCACATCAGTGTAATGTTAGAACATGATGGCTTAATTCAAAAGCATTTTTGCAAAACTTACTGAAATCAGGACAAAGGATGGTTTAAGAGTGATGTCTTACTCTGTGCCTTCTGGTCAGTATTTCTTTTGATGATTAACCTGGTGTTTCTCTTCCATCCTCAGTTATGAGTGGCCAGAGGGGACGAGCTGGCTGTGTTTCCTTCATCAGCAATGACCTTTTGCCCTCAGTTGCTTTCTTAAGCTAATTATTAGTTAATCTGAGAGTTACCAACAGCCCTGTTTTCATTTCTTTTTATTAATTTAGTTTAAGAACACTGGTTTAGGGGAGAAGCCTGAATCTGACGGTCCACTGTCTCGCTGAATAAAGGCTTTCTTCCTCTATTTGTTTCTTTTTTCCTCCTTTATACATATCAAATATCCATACTGTTGTTCAGAGCCATGGATTTAGCGACTGTAATAGGGTATTATATCACAAATTCATTGTAATTTTATTTACATCCCAGGCTTCTAGCCAGCAGTTGATCGGCCTGCGTTGTGCCTTGCTGAGGATTTGCGGTTAGCATTAGCATGCTAATTAACATTAGCATGCTAATGTTAACACCACGCACGCATGCGCTGTGCTGAAAATTTTTTTTCTGGCTAGAAGTCTGCATCCTGTTCATATTATATGCTAAACACATGGAACAAAAATCATCAGCACAGGATGGTAAAGCTGCTTCTCCTTCAAGTCATAATAAAAATTTAGGGCTGCAGTGATTCCTGGAGTAACCCGAATAATTCAATTATAAAAACATCCTCAACACAAATTTGTTGCTTCGACGCTTCATTTAATCTCTGCAGCTCAGGTGTCTCGGTGTTAGCAGAGCATTTCACCCGCATTAGCAGCATTCAAGTCCTCCGCTGATGCAATGGATTTCCATCATTTGGAAAAAACGACCCTTTAACACGGAGTGGATCATCGCCGACACGTTTTTCCACACCTCCACTGCTCTCTGCTGTGTGTATGTTGTGGTTGCTGTGCTGAGAATAGTTTATTTTGATAGTCGATTAGTCAGCAACTGTCAGCAACTGAGGGCAAAGGTGGTTGCTCATGAAGGAAACACAGCCAGCTCGTCCCCTCTGGCTAACTAACGACTATTTTGATAGTCGATTAGTCATCGACTATTGAAACGATTAGTCGACTAATCGGATTATTATTTAGCTATCGGCTTCTACATTTAGTATAAGGTTATTTGTGGTATTAAACACACGGAAGACGGATACTTCATTGAAAAATGTCCCTCCAGGGACCCTGGAAGGGATATTGGAAAAATAAAAAACCACATGGGAGGAAAAAAAAAAGAGACTTTTGCGAGATCTCGCAAAGATCTTGCAAAAGTCCGTCTCTTTTTTTCCCATGTCCTGCCCAGGGTCGTGTAGCTGCAACATGCAGATATTTGAGGTCCACTTTGCAAATTTTGCAGATAAGTTCATTTCTTCCTTTATCGAGTGTGAAACTGTCCCAAACCTGGATCGTCTAGCACGCTGTGTTGTTTCACCCGTATACATGTCTATGGTCTCAGCAGCAGCCACCATGACTAAACATGCCGCTGAATGCTATTGCACATGTGCGAAGCTTGCCAGAGACAGACGGACAGGAAGATGTCTCACTCCATTAAAAAAAAAAAATCATCAGTAATAAAAACAACTATTACAACAATTAAATTCATCATCAACTATTTTTATTGTCGATTATTGTCGACGAATCGTTGCAGCCCTAGCTCAGAACTTATGCTGTTATTGCTTTCTTTTCTTCAGCTGGTAGCTGTGTAGTTAACTTTGTGAGATTATCATAGACAAGTGAGTCAGTTGTGTCAGAACCTCAGAGGGTTAATGGTGCTGGTGGTATGCATGCTAATGTTCACAGCTATAGTTTTCTGCAGCAATATTTCTTTATAATGTACTAAAACGGACTGAATGTATAAACTTCTTTGTACTTAAAGTGAGAACAATTTGGAGGTGTGTGCGTGTTTTTTCATGCAATAGCTTCACTGCTCTAACCCACTTAAGATGAAACTGGGCTGTATTTGGCCCATGATTTAAAGTGTGTTTGGCACCCCTTGATTAATGCATTCCTTGCACTCCTGTATTTTCACTCTAGAAAAGGTTGTGCACAGCAAGTTCATGAATGCAATGCAAAGCCGGGCAGGCCTGGGCCTATCTGCAGCTGCTAACCTGCTCAGAGGTGGGTGTTTGCCAAATAATTTTCCAAAACAGTCGTGCAGTAGCTGATCTATCTAACAGGTATCTGCAGCCCTATGATGTCTACAAATATATTTCATACTAAAAGCTATAGTACAGAATACTGGGCAGATGCAGAACTTCAAGGTTTGTTTCAGGTGAGTGCTCATTTGTACGTGCCATCTCACCTGAATAAGTATCTTCCCCAGGGACACGAAGGGTGTGCTGAGCTCTGTTAGAAACAAGCAGCCGATGAAGAAATCCCCCTGGTCCTTCCTGAAGAACTGAGGAGCAGACAGAGCACACACAGACTGAGCAAACAAATGCAAGCATGGAAAACACACACACACACACACACACACACACACACACACACACACACACACACACACACACACACCTGGCTTTCAAGGACAACTTCTTGAACAATCTCAATGGAAGAATTATTCAAAAGATGGGGAAAATAAACGTTTCACACGTGTTTAGACACATTTGGACCGAAGCTATCTTTAGCCACCCTCATCTCCATCTTGAAATTTTAATAAAACCATGAAATATTTCTTCAAAAGTAATAATTTTCCCTTCAATATTTCACTTAAAATAGCCATAGAGCTCCTTCAGTAGTTGTCTATAATATCTTTGTATATTTGTCATTACACACTCTCTTTTTAGTGGTTTATTTGATGTCTTTCCAGTACATTAAAGGTGGATGTTAGATCAGTGTGGATCTGTTATAGCAGGAAAGCTCTGGCAGGATTTAAACAGGATTTTTCTTTAGTTATCGCTCAGCAGCAGCTCTTTAGAGGCATGGTGCACCTGCCTTTAAAGAGCCCAAACAGCTCTCTGTGATCACCCTCGCTTTCCTGTGCTGCTGCTGAATAAACAGTCAACAGCTTCAGGAAAATAAAACGTATCAGATTCATCGTTTCTTCGCCTAATTTCTGATATTTCCTGGTGCAAAAGCCGTAAGTGGTTTTGATTGAAGTGCCAAAGGCAGGATGGTGGGTGTTTAATTTAAACACGGAAGCTCCTGATTCCCACCTCAGCTCCTACCCACAGCACTGTCCCATTTAGGGATGCCACAAGAGCTGATGATTTGGTAGAAAACCGATGGCAAAAGTCAGAAAACATGACAGTACATGTTTCTCTCAGGTATCGTAGGTGTGAAGCCACCTGTCAGCCCTGCAGGCCTGGGTGCCTTTGATCTGGTAACTCTCATTGTGCAAAAGAATAAACAATAAGATAAGAAGATTACATTTAACTGACTAGTCCCTACTTTTAACTATGGAGTCGTGCTGCATTTTATCTTATTGACATTTCATTTATGTTACCTGTTATTATGAAAATGTTTGTGTGTATTTTTCTGTGAAGAACCCAGTAACACTGATTGATAACCGCTATACAAACAAACCGTTATTATTACTGTCCACCCACGTAAAGCCCAAGTGTGATAAACAGTCTTCAGAAATGCTGATTTTGGTGAACAAACTGCAGTCACCACCAACCATGACGTGTGCGCTAAGCTCTGCACTGGAACCTTTAGCGGGAATGTTGCACAGTTTTCCAATAAAGTGTGTATTGTATCCTACATATCAGAGCAGGTGAGAGTCCGAATGTGGGTTAAAATCCATGACTTACACAAAGCAGCAACTAAGTAATCCACTTTAACTGATAACATTAATAAACCATCTACATTTTTATACAATCCCACAACCACAGAGGCAGATATGTTACCACAACTTCAAGGTAGCCAAAAAGGCTGGGTGGGCGGGGGGTGATGTCCTGTACATAACAAATGAATGAAGCTTTCAAATATTGACCAGCAGCACAGTGCTGTGTGGTTGGAGCTGGCACCCTACAGGAGATGAGTCAGTCTACATGGATAAAGAGACTCCAGACAAAAGACGAGCACTGTCTGCTAGCCCAGCTTTCGGTGTGCCGTTGATAAATAAAGCATGAGCCGCTCTAGATGTGGCTTTGCCATCTGGCCACAAAACAATGACAGAGGCCACAGACGGGAACAGTACACCGTACCTACCAGACTACCCGGCTACCTCATCCCAACCCCCCAGCTGCCGAGGATGTGAGCGTGCAAACTTTATACCACACATTATTTTAAACATTACAGTACCCGCATTTACCCCCCCTCAAACACCAAGTTGCGCCACAGAAAAAAAAAAACTAGCACTTAATTTGAAACATTATTTAAATTAAGTTTAGAATCACAGGGACATAAAATAGTGTCAGCTCCCCCTCAGCCTGGAAGATCTTTAGGTGGCACAAATGCCCTGGAAACAAGTCCTGGAACATAGGAGATCTTAACAGGGTGCATATGAGCCTCACTGACTTTACTCACTATATTAAAAGCAAATGGCTAAGTAAGAATCTGGAATAAGAAATTATAATAAACACAAACCACTGAGAATACTGTCACTTTCTGGGACTGGCATTATTATTGTAAGAACTAAGTCGTCTGAGATTTTTCGTAGTTCTGCGGAACATCTATAGCATTAATTTGAAAATCCTAGATGGCCCTGCGACAGGCTGGTGACCTGTACAGGTGTACCCTGCCTCTTGACCTGTGACAGCTGGGATCAGCACCAGTGACCCTGAAAAGGATAAACAGTTCACAAGATTTTCAGAAAATTTGACCTCTGACCTTGGCCTTGAGGTCAAGGTCGTTGAGATTCAAACTTGTCCAAGATTTTTAGTAGATGCACCTGTGGCATCAGTTTGAACATTCTAGGTCACAAGATGCTTGAGTTATTGCATTCACAAAGTTTAAAAAGGGCCGCCCGCCCAGCAGGGGGGTGACAGTGCAGAGTTCTAAAAACCGCATCACCAGTCAAATCTGATTTTAAAAAACACTGGAAAAGGTTTGTTGACTCGGCACTTGAAACACGAGAATTATCTTTAATAACCAGCTAAAGGGTTGACAAGAACATAGAAATCAACCTAATGTATGACTACACCGGCAGGACCGTACAGCACCATCAGACACATGTTTAAGTATGGGGCTACAGTATAATGAGCAGGCTGAAGTCCAGAAGTGCACCTCGGGACTCGCATCTTAATTCCCAAACGTGATACATAACTGTAATCCCTCTGGACACCCAACTCTGGATTTGAAACCAAGCCAGATGCATTTTTCCTATTTTACATTCAGCTTCTTTATGTTGTTAATTTTAATGACAAATCTAAGGAATTGAGCTCAGCTGTTTCACAAGCAGTCAGCTCAAAACAAACAAACAAACCTTTACTTCACAAAGAGCTCCCCTGTCTGTAGACTTGTAGAAAGGTTCTCTAGGTGTGCAGAGGATCCAGATGTTTGCAAGTGCATTAAAAATGCGAACACAGAGGATTTTGTTCCCAGTAACAACGAGCAGGTTTTGGTTAACAGTAACTAGTATGTAGCTGCCAAGAGGTGGGGATTTCTGAAATGACCTCTTCTGTATTCTGACATCACTATTTTTGGGCTCAATTAGTTTTGTCTGTACTGAAGCCCAAGGACTGCCAGTCAGTGTTCTTATCTGAAGGCTGGCATGAAGCGAACTGCCTGAAACTTTATCCCTCATCAAATTCTGGACAGATATCTATGGGAGAACTCTGTACATGCTGGACTCAAACAGGTTGTTGCTGAGGTTCACAACAAGCTTTCCATAATAAATTTAAATACGCAGTTTACACTACTCATCAGGCTCGCAGAAAATAGCCAGAGAAGAGGAACTACCGTCACCAGCTGTCCGCCTACTGGTAAAGAAAAGCTTGACAGGAAGGGCCGGGGACAGCTGGTTAGCAGTGATGACATTTCAAAATAGGAGCAAGAAAACTGCCCACCAGCAAATAAAATGCAGGTGGCATCATTATGTCAGACAGATGGAAGCATGTTAAAAATACTAGAATTGAGAAATATACTCGAGTGATGGAGAATATACCTGGCTGGCCATCCTAGTTAGGTTTTTATGTGAGAAACACCCAGATATTATCAAGCTGCCCTCTCTGTTGACGCAACCGGCTTCAAAATGTCATAAGAGGAACAGCACATGGTAATAAAACCAGGCCAGTAAACACAACGAACAATAACTGGACCCTTAAACTGATACATCTAAATGAAAGACAATAAAGACTAGTCTTTTCTTCCTCCTGCAACTGTCCTTAAATAGCCTGGTGAAGAAACTCTACCAGCTCACATATTACACGGCAGGCCAAAGTGATGTGGCAGCGATGAGGGAGGGAACCGGAGAAACAAAAGGGAGGCGAGGAAAGTTTAGAGAAGAGGGAGGATGACTGCAGCTGGAGCTGAATAATGTAGGGTAATGTGATCTCATGTAGCCGCTGTAAACAAAGGCTTAGGTTTCCACTGCACCTGGCCTGCTAACCTGGGATAGTATTTGGAAAAGAGAGTGTCTTTATTACATGTTCTGTAAACTCTGGAGCCTGGAGCCGGGTTTCTGCACGACCTAATTCAAGTGTTTATACCATTTTGTAGTCGTAGTACAAAGTGTCTTTGGCTATAAGACTTGTATCCAAACAGAAATTGCTGGCAGTCCCTAAATAATTATAACTAACCCCTTGACATTTACTGAAAAATTATTAATATTTCTGTTTACTAAATTGTCAGAATCAACAGAAACGGCATAAATCTCTGTCAAATGAGGTAACAGACTTTATTTTTTAAGTGGTCTCCAGCTATAGTTCTCCAGGCCTTTTGAAGGCTTTTCCAGAGTTTTTCTTTGGACATATTTAGTCTTGTTTTCAGGTACTAGCTGCTTTATTTTAATTCCCCCCTCAGTGGTCTATCCTCTTGTGTCAAGTCTCCTGTTTTAAGTTTATTCATGTTACATTATCACATCCTGTTTAATTTTGAGAGTTTGTGTTCTTTGTTCTTTGTTTCCTTTGTCTTTTCTCCTGTGATTTTGTTCACCTGTGTCTTGTTCTCCCCAGCATTCTCCACTTCCTCTGCCTACCACTCTGTGTGCAGTGTTCTAGCCAGCGGTTGATCGGCTGGCGTTGCACCTTGCTGAGTCACTGTTGCGCCGGGCTGAGGATTTCACCGGGTCGCTTTCAGAGCTCTGCTGTCACTGTAATTATCAAACAGAGGCGCGCTGCATGGACTCCGCCTCGTCTAGATCGCTGCTATTGTCGGCTATATCACTGCAATTTACTAGAGGGCACAGGCAGGTTCATTCACACTGTGCACGCGCTGTCTAGCCACGGTCGTGCACATGCTTGATTTTGCTACAGAAGTCAAAAAGACAACTGTCATGAACGCGAAGGGAAGTAAGAGGGAAAATGAAGATCAAATGAAAATGGAACCAAGTGGCTTCATTAAAATATTTTTTATGCTTTAATCCCTGATTAGCAACCAAAAATAGACCTGCAATAGAAACGTATTTAGGAGGATGCTTGTGAATAAAAAGGATTACAACATTAAGCGCATGCAGAGCCCAACAAAAACACTGATAACACGACAGCAGCAGCTGTTTTTCACGTAGTCTGTCTGCGCACTTGCTACAAGTGGAAAGAGGCGGAGCCATTACCGAGACGGTGAGTTCAGGTGCAACGAAAGGAAATGTTTTTCTAGTGTCCAAAGCAGCAGCGCCTTTTCCTGTAACCACCTTTACTGGGACACAGCTGGGGGTCCTTCAACCACCACCTGATCAGCAGGTGAAGAAAAGAGAACTTTGTAGCTGTTCCATTCACACACAGAAAAACTGCAGTACGGAAGGTAAAATATGCAGTATTTAAAGTATTTCTTATCGGTTTACTTGATTAATCAATGGAATAATCAATACAATACTCGATTACTAAAATAATCAACAGTTGCAGCCCTACTTGTATTCAGAAAGGCAGTCAAACATTCTTCAGCATCAGTGCAGCTATGAAAGGCCTTCAAGAAAAAAAACCTACAGTTCCCAGAAAGATGTCACTTCCTGTTGCATTAAAAATGTGATAGTTTATGCTTACAACATGGTGACGGATATGTGAATGTAGCAAGTGCTTTTAGCAGCTGATTGATAAAACATCTGGATTATGTTTTTGTTGTCTACGTTTTTACGTGACTTCTGCAAACCCATTAGTGGAAGGAAACAGCAATCTGTCCTTTGTACATAACCGAAGGACAGATGCAGCTCCAGAAATTAACTACATGCCCACAAAGACTGTGATTAGCGCCTAGGTTTCAGAGAGCGGTTATGTATGTAGGCCCTGACCACTCAATTAGCAAGTAGCCTAGGCCTTTAGCAGTTAGCATTAGCTTGTTAATTAGCATTAGCTTGCTAACACCGCCTGCTGAAAAAAATTTCTGGCTAGAACCCTGGTGTGTATGCATTGTCACGGTCTCGCCGTGTCCTCCGTCACAGCATCTGTTTCCCAGCCCCAGTGAGTTTCTAGTGTCATGTTTCCCTTCCTTTCGGTTCTCAGTATGTTTTTCTAGTGTTGTGTTTTTGTAGTTCACAGTTGTCAGTTCCCTTTTCGTACTTTGTGTTTCACCTTCGGTGGACTTTCAACAGCCATTCATTAAATGGCTCGCTGTATGTTAAATCCAGTCTGGCTCCACAGGCTTTGCTTGAGTCTTCACTCCATTCACACTTCACATGCAGACTGACCTTAACAAAAAAGTATAATATAATGTATAATTTACTCCCCTATTGCAATGTGTTTAAAAATGGAATTTCTATTATTACTAAACGAAGAAAATCTGTTTTATAAGAAGCAAAGAAACTGAATTAATGTTACTACAATCTGTGGATTTTAACTTTTTTCCCTATAAAAATTATTTAAAAATAATTTCGATTTAAAACATTTTAGAATATCTGTTACAGGTAGGGGGAACAGCACAGGTATGAAAAATACAAACAGAGCCATTAATTATATTCATATTTCAGTAGGTAAAATAGTTCACCAGTTTGCCAGTCACACCCTGCCAACGTCCTCCAATTCCACAATTAAAAGCACTGTATATTCAGGGTTCGGTTATTTTTTAAATTGTACAGAGATCTTTGCCTGGCTGCCATTGTTCTTCTGACACTCATATTTCAGCAGAAAACACTCGACATTGTTATTTCACATATCCCCAGGTTGAAACACTTACAATTCAAGGATGTAAGGGACAAAAGACTCCTTTACTTTCTTTGAACAAATGCAAACAATCAATAACTACCAGCTGGGTGTTCTTGTTCAAGGTGTTTGTGCTTCATTTCTGACTTCAGTTTAGTGCATTACTTAGCATTAATTACCCTTTTTTCCGAACTATAGGTCGCTGTTTTTTTCATAGTTTAACGGGGGGGGGGGGGGGACAAATACCCAAAATGGGTTTATATTTGAAATTATTAAACCATTTTTTTATA
>VOQJ01047347.1:31230-44883 GCA_015052665.1 Apistogramma diplotaenia | reverse complement strand
ATTAATTAACCTTTTTGCCGGTATAATGGTCCCAGTTTTTTTAAACGTTAAACGGGGGGGGGGGGGTGTCAAATACTCCAAAGTGGCATATATGTGAAATTATTAACACATTATTATATAATTTCGCATTCATTATTTTCACACTGACAACCACAAGAGGGCGGTCTAGGCTTGGGTGCCTGTACCTGCTACTTCTAAACCACTGAAGTTTTAAAATTTCAACTTTACTGAGAAGGGTTGAAAAAAATTCCACCAAAAAGAAAATCAAATTCTGCAGATTACAAGCTGCAGGTAGTGAAATATGCAACCGAAAAGGTAATCGAGCAGCAGAAAAAGTTTGGAGTGCGCAAGAAACTTGTGAGGGACTGGCGAAAAGCGGAGGTTATGCTTACTGCAATAAAGAAAACAAAAAAAGCTAATCGTGGGCTAAAAGCTAGGTGGCCAAAGCTAGAGGCCATTGCTGCAGTTGCGTCTCCACGCAAAGGTAGTTGCCAAGGAGATAAATATAAATGACTTTGCAGGAGGACCTTCTTGGTGTTACCGCTTCATGCAACACAATCGCCTCTCTATCAGAGCAGGGACAGCAATGTCTCAAGAACTGCCAGCAGACTTCCAAGCCAAGGTTGATAGTTTCCGTGAGTTCGTTGAAAAGCAAGTAATTGAGCACGACGTGACACCAGATCATATTAACATGGACGAGATCCCCCTCACGTTCTCATGGGGCCGAAGTCATGCTGGCATGTTGTGGAGATGGATCAAAAATGCCACCAATGGTTATTTTCAAACGAAAAACCATGCCAAAACCCCAATCCCCCTCAGTTCCTGTCACCATGAATGAGAAAGGGTGGATGTATCAAGAAATTACGAAGTGCTACATTAAACGGCTTCTTTAGGACACGCAAAGCCCTGCTGGTGATGGACAGCATGCGAGCGCACATCACGCCACAGTTGAAAGATAAATTAAAAGTTTTCAACTCCATACCTGCCATCGTCCCTGAAGTCTTAACCAAAATACTCCAGCGGAGTTGTTTAAAAGTGACAAAGGATGACGAATTCAATGGATTTAGTGATTTGGAGTGAGATTGATGGTTTGATAAACTTGTCAGCATGTTCTTTAGGCTACAGTTATCCGAATAACTGTTAATGTGTTGTTAGCATATTCACCCTGTTGTTCTCCAATTCATTATTATTTTAAATTGCCTTTCAAGATGAAATTTCTGTTCTTGGTCTCGGATTTCATCAAATAAATTTTCCCAAAAAGTGCGTCTTATAGTCCGGTGCGACTAATATATGATTTATTCTTCTGTATTATGTATTTTGTGACTTCTGTGATCTATACTACAGAGCGACGTATAGTCCAAAAAAATACGGTAACTAATTAATACTCAGGCTTGTAGCCAGAAAAAATTTTCAGCCCGGTGCGTGCGTGTGGGGTGTTAGCATGCTAATGCTAATTAGCAAGCTAATACTAACCGCTGGGCCGGTGAAATCCTCAGCCCGACGCGAAGGGAACCTCAGCAAGGCGCAACGCCGGCCAATCAACCGCTGACTCGAAGCCTGATACTTAATAGTTTGAGACTACAATTACTTAGGTTGAGTACGATCTTTCACTTCGAGGGCTGGATGCTTCCTTTTAATAGGAGAAATTTGGCTCAGGTGCCTGACACACTCTTCACTGCAAGCTGCTCACACTCCTTTAGCTAAAAAAGTTTTCCCCTAAAAAAGCACCAAGCAATAACTTTAGTGACCTTTTGGACAAATAATAGTATCTCTCTGTGCATCTCTCTTGCTCAGAGAGCAGCAGAGACAACTATTATTGGTTTCACGCCTTATTTTCATTTTATTGTAATTATTCTCTACCTTTTTTTCTTTTTTGAAAAGTGTCATATAAAAAGTTGCTGTTCAGCACGGACTCAGTACAGACTGTGAAAGGACTCTTAATTAGTTTAAGCCACCTATTTGTAACAGAACTGACACCATCATTGTTTCTGTGGTTTACTTGGTTCCCTAAAGAGGAAGTAAAGCACTCTGCTTCACAGCTACACTGATAATGATGCTTTCAGACACCACTGAAGGGAATTCAAAAAGACACAGATGCTTGGTTAAGTATGAAAATGTTGTGTTGAAGATTTGTTTATACGTATGCTTGACTCCATGATCTACAAACGGTTTTTAAAGCATGTGCAGCAGTTCTGAGGTACTGTTTACTGTACATTAACAAAGCAGTGAGATAACAGATGTTATGGTGGATTAGCATGATGACGCATGTCTTTGATATTGTGGCAAACCACTTTCCAAAGCATTAAAAAAAAATCTAATTACTTGTTTCCTCTTAATTCCAGGCAGAAGTCCATTTATTTCAACTGAGGTTTGAAAAAAAGAAAAAGGAACTTGCAGAATGAAATCTATTTTTTGCCACCACTTAAGTAATCATTAGGAGATAATGCAGCTTAAAGCAAGGATTGATTTGAAACCACTGCACAACATTAGAGTACTCAGTAATGAAGCTTTACTGGCAGTGGACAGTTATAAAAGAAGACATGAAGAAAATATTAACCTCCTTCAAGATGAATCCAGGAGCACCCTACTGAAATAAACTAATGCCTGAAGATTGAAAGCTAAACATATTTAACATCATTAAAACCACTGCAATATACCAAGAGCGCTGATTTCGTCAGGTAGTTGATTACGGCCTATTTCCCCACATTCAATGAAGGATTTTAATGCCGCAATATATTCAATTTGCCACTAAGGAAAATAATCAAGCCATTTACATTCTGTTATTTTCCCTTTAAGACATTAATACAGCATGCCCAAGTACATGTGACCGACTACTTTATGCATTTCTTTTTTTTATTTTACTCGTTTAAACCCTCTGAGAGAACAATCAATTTACTGGTGCCCTCACTCTTATTCTGAAAGGTCAGACATGGCTAACGAGTGAGCGCCTGCCCTTCACGCCCTTCTCATGTTTCTCTCCCAGGTGGCTTGCTCTTCTCTTCTGTTTGCTGTCGAGGTGATCCTCAAGGCGTGCCGTTTGGTTGGATCACCATTTTGTGTCAAACTGCTCAACAGGTAATGAGTGAAATTTAAACTTACTAAATTAGCACACGGCAGAGGCCCTGAGGCGAGGAGGACATTTGTAAGGATGAAGAAGCAGATCATATTCTTGGATGAAGCAGACCACAAATGGTAAATGGACTGTTTCTTATAAAGTGCTTTTCTACTTTACACGAGTAGTCAAAGAGCTTCATACAGCATATCTCATTCACACACGAGTACTTGCTTTCTAACATTAACAAACACAATCCAACGAATGCATTCAGACGAACTCAGGGTTCAGTATCTTGCCCAGGGATTGAACTGCCAACCTTCCGATTAGTAGATGACCTACTCTACATCCTAAGCTACATCCACGCTGACTTACTACGAGTGCAGATGATCAAGCACTTAAAGAACTATCAGTGGAAATCTATGGAAAGCCCCCTGCCTAATGTTAAAGACCTGGTTATGGTTGCCACTGTCTCCCATGCAAACAGCACCATGGCCGGGTGATGCAAGAGTATGAGTGAGCCAGTCTTCACTGCCATTTCAGTGATATATCACTGGAGGAGCTTAAGAAGTCACAGATTAAACAGAAGAAAATGCTGCAACAGCTTGAAAAGATGAGACATCCTGGGAAAACTGAGACCTCTACACTTTGCCTTCTGTTTTGACTTCTTTTAATCCTACACCAGAGACGACGTGGATGGTTTCCCGAGTGGCAACACCTATCGTTCAGGAGAAGACAGCAGCAAGTCCAGCTTCAGCATAAATGGTTACGGGTCACAGCTGGCATGCGCAGCAACGAATGCAGTGACCATAAACAAGGCTTAAAATGGCAACAAGGAAGCTAAAGAGGCTCTTGAGAAAAAATGAATCACCGAGAGAAACTTGGCCTATCAAATGCTAAATCTGAACGAGAGGCAGTAAGGCTGCTGATGGAGGGAAGTTACATGCAAGTGAAGCTTTCTGCAAGGCACAAAAAAGACAGGCGCCATGCTGGACGTAGATACTGTGATGTGCTATTAAATGAGTCTACAAGCAAAAGAAGAAATGGCTGTTTTCCACAGATATGAATACAGACGTGTCTTGAAATTCTACTTCCTCTTCTGATTATCCTTGTGTTGGAAAACCACTGCTCTATATCCCACAGCTGCTTCCCCAGGGAGGATCTGTACTTTAGGTGACAGCAGCCCCTATTCTGCTAAGGAGCCTATCGAAACACGATGTGCAGAGCAGATTTCATATATATGCTTTAGCACCAGCTAATTGCTTCCAGCATCCCATGTAGCAAGCTAGTAGTCTATCACTAACTGTACATGCCTGTGTTACTGTTAGTTATCTTAATTATTCATCTGTGCTACTGACATGGCCTCATAAACGCTGTCTCAATCCCTCCCCCATTTCCCCCCATCAGCCCTCCTCACCAGTGTGACAGGCAGCAGGATGGTGAGCAGGGCAATGTGATGTAGGACCAGCAGGAACTCCCTGCGGACAAAAGAGTTAATGGTCCTCAGTGAATGCTGCTTGTAGTCCTCGTGCCCTTTGACGTGGAAGCGGTAGTAGTGACTGAGGTACATGGCAAAGATGTCGTACGTCATGTAGGGGACACCGTACCAGATGACAAAGTAGGTGGCCAGCCAGTGCCTGAGGAAGACAAAATAAAATGCAAGTTATAAATGTTGATGTTTCTAATAAGCAGTGGATTACACCACGTGAAGACATCTTATAGGAATGACCAGGATTTCAAAAATATTTGAGTAGCAATTAAACAACTGAAAATAACAAACAAAAAAACAAATAGTTTCTCACACAAGTTTTTGTCCTGAAAGAGACAATTAGCTCAGCGGTTAGCATTAGCATGCTAATGCTAACACCCCGCACACACGCGCCGTGCTGAAAAAATTTTGTGGCTAGAAGCCTGTCAAACCTGCACCACCCACACCACACCACACCACAGTATACAAATGTGGTCGCCGGCTTCACCACCACGCCACCCGGGTGCCCCTTTTCCCTTATTTTTAATGGCCCGTGAATTTTCTCCTGTGAATTATCAGAAAACAGATCAAAGATCCAAAGCAACAATGGCTGTTTATGATATATGGCATGAAAGAGGTGCTCTACTGATTAAATTAAAACAATAAAAAATGTGCAGAACAAACAATTGAGTTTTTTTTATATTTTAATTGTGTATTAAACTGATTTGTCTGTAGTTTTTAAAAAGGTCTCAAATGTGTTTTTCATTCCTGAAAATGTAATGTGGCTGTCTCTTTTGCTTAAGAAGCTATTAAAAAAATAAGGCATTTTAAAAACTGTATTCTGAGCCTGTAACATGAAAAATATGCAGTTTGCATTTTTTATGCAATAAAACATGGATGTTTGATTTATTTTAAAAAATTATTTAAAAAATTCTCATCTTGACCAGAACTATAAAACCATATTAATCATTTATCCATCTTATTTTCACCAGTTTGTAAGGTACACCTGTTCTGCTACTCATTTACAGAAATGTCTAATCAGCCAATCACATGGCAGAAATTCAGCACATTTAGGTAAATGGTCTAGACGACCTGCTGAGCTCCAAACTGAGCACAAAATGAGGAAGAAAGGTGAAAGAGAAAATATCCAGTTGGCGACAGTTCTCTGAGCGAATGTGCCTTGTTCATGTCAGAGGTCAGAGAAGAATGGATTGTAATGATGTGGGAATATTCTCTTTGCACACTTTGGCCCAAGTCAGCATCACTTAAACACCGCCGCCTACCTGACTACTGTTGCTAACCATGTTCCATCCGTTTATGATACTTCCAGCAGGTTAACATGCCATGTCACAAAGCTTGAATTTCAAAGTGGCTTCTTGAACATGACAATGAGTTCACTGTACTCTAATGGTCTCCACAGTCACCAGAGCTCAATCCAATCCAAGATCTCATCCATGATGTGACACTATCATGTCAACATGCACCAAAATTTCTGAGGAATGTCTGCAGCTCCTAGCTGAATCTGTGCCATGGAGAATTACAAGGTGTACCTGACAAAGTGGGCAGTGAATTTAGAAGAGAATAATAGAACAGAAACAGAAATGTCTGCACAACACACTACAAAGTGTGAGTTGGTAGCACTATCACAGTATTCAGTCCTATAGAAAGTTATAGAAAATGTTAAAAGAAATGACATTTACTCTCAGTGGACATAAACTAAAACGGGCACTCTTTGAGTTGCCTGTCTGACATCCTAAGGCTTTAAGATAAGCTTGTGTAAGTACAGTAAAATAAACAGCTTGGATTCCTGCAGTAGCCTAATGAGTGCCTATTACTGTGATGGTTAATTATGTGGACAGAAAGCAGTGAAGCTGTGGGGTAAAGCTGAGCTACTGACCCTTGACCTTCCACTGACTTCTTTAGCTTTTTAAGGTCAGTGGATGGAGATTAAGAACAGTAAGACACGGCAGACTGCTCAGGGGTAATCAAGGCTACATGAGCTGATTCTGTAACATACTATAAAATAAATAAATAAAACACTCCTCCCCCACATGTGCAGAAAACAGAGGACAACCTGTTCTCCTGCTATATAACTTATCATTGGTATAAAAAGATAGAATAGAAATAAAAATTTGACCAACAGCCTATACTTGTGTTTTTTGTTACGCGATTGCTTCAGTTTGCCTGGTTGTTATCAGGATTTTAAAGACACATGTGTATCTCAGCCCATTTTAAAAATGACCAACCAAGTCAATCTGGATCCACATCCAGGACCTTTTGGAAGGAATCTTAGCCGAACATTTTGTGTCTTCACTAAGTAAGAGCAGAGGTCATTTTCAGTCTCCGTGGAGATATGCAGGACTGCTCAGGCTGGCTCCTAAATAACAACAAAAAAAGCACTGACCTTATTTATTATAGATTACTCCCAAAAAATGGTAGTTGGGACGGCCCAACAGCTCTGTGTATCCCTAGTTGTGTTTGTCTCTCATGTATAAAGTATAAATATGTTTAGTGTGGCAGAGACATTTCAAAGTCTTAATTTGTAGCTTTGGACATATTATCACGGCTAAGATCTAAAAAACAAAATGCATAAATTGTTAAACGAGGGAAAAATACAGTTAGACGAACAGTTTAGCCAAAAGATATTAACCACTTAGTTTGGAGCTAATGCTGGAGCCCGGCCAATCAGGGCAGTTTGAGCTACTTTAGTGTTGCTATTGTGCAGTTCATACATCAAACACTGCCATTTCTGCAGCTGAGGCACTGAAAGCTAAAAGAAGAGACAGGTTGTGATGCAGAATATGAGTATTCATGGGTCCAACTCTGGAGCATAAGCCCCCGGGCTGAGTGCATGTCACAGGGCAGCAGAACTGAGCAGCGCTGTGGAGGAATTAAGCTCTGTGGGTGAAGGGGAGGGGTGGCGAGAGATTAGCAGCCTGAAACTGGGACTGCCAGGGTCCGGTCGCTGACTCAGTGAAGGATTAATAGGCTGGCATTAACCTAGCGTCACACCTTCCTCAACTGCACAGAGTGGCTAGTGCTCTACTAACAATAACTCATTGCCAGCTGGCTGATGTGGCTGCAGGATGAAAGCAGCCGGTTGAATAAGAGAAGCAGGCAGACTGTTACCAAAGAAAAGATACTGACCTGTCAATCGTAAAGCAAATATTCTGCTAAAATAAATAAATAATAATAATCAGAATAAAGCATTAAGTCAACTAAATGTCTGCGATATTGACCTGGTCAGTTAATAATCAGTTTCAGTTGCTTTGGTGGTTATGAAATTAACAACAGGGGCAACAATGAGACAACCCCTGAAACAGGAATGCTGTTACAGGTGGAGACCACCAACATTTTTCCCTCCTCATCTTTTCTCACTGTTTTTTCATTAGTTTTGCATTTGGCTAGGATCAGTGGCATTGCTGGTAGCATGAGGCGATACTTGGAGCTTATATAGGTTGCACTGTTAGTCCAACTTCCCCAGGAATCAATATGTTTTCTAGGTCTCCCAGCATTCTTAAGAGCATGGAGGAGATTACAGGAGACAGGCGGTTACTCTAGGAGAGCTGGACGGGCCCGTAGAAGGCCCTTAACCTGTCAGCAGGCCCAGTATCTGCTCCTTTGTGCAAGGAGGAACAGGATGAGCACTACCAGAGCTACAAAATCTACCTCCAGCAGCAACTGGTGTGAATGTCTCAGACCAAACAATCAGAAACAGACTTTATGAGGGTGACTTCAGGACCGCCCCTTCTCTTTTCTTTAACCAATTCCTAACAAAGCAGAACCATTTAAATACGACTTGGGATCAGACTTCACAGACTACTGCAGTTCCAAGAAGCTCCATTGAGTAAGCAGACCTGTTAAGGTGACGGCTATCACTCAGATGTGATGCAACAGACCATCCTCTCAACCCCTCTGTTGAAGTTTCAGAACTGCAATGTTGCTCTGTTTCCTTGGTAACCAGCATGCAGTTTCCCAGTTACACTAAAATACCTGAATAATGGACTATTTCAGTGACATTAAAGCAAGAAGGAAAGTGTGGCTAAGGCTATGCTAATGCAAAAATACAAAGTAATGCTAGCAGCCAAGTGCAAAAACTTTCATCTAAATAAATGACAGAGAACAAAGACTACTAATAGTAACTGCAGAAGAAGAGGACATTACAAATAATATAGTAGATTTTTGAATAATCCAGATTGGTGTGACAGAAGAGGTTGCAAGAGATAGGGAGAGACGGAAGCGATGACCTGCTTTGGTGACCCCTAACGGGAGAAGCCGAAAAAAGAACAAGACGACGATAACTGCAAATGTGTATCTGTTCTAATCTGATCTTCATTTCAACCTCCCAAGCAGGGCGAGATCGTGCAGCTTCTGCAACAGATCATTAATGAACCTGGTTCACTGTTAGCAGGCTGTCAGTAACATTCATGTTTGAGTCAGTGAGCCAAAACGAGGCCTGACTAACCACCGTTTCATTAAAGGGATTATTTACATGACGTCTCACCTGTCGTTAATGACGTTGCTGCAGCATGAAGACACGACAATGGCCCCTGCTGTGGTTGCCATGGCAGCATGGATGGAGGACACCAGTCTGCAAAAAGAGAGAACAGTCACTTATCTGGTTGTTAAGTGATGACCGGAAATGACGTCAGACTTAAAGACCGGATACACTTGATGGCTTCAATATGTAATAAAAACGTGGAATGATATTAGCATGATTGAAAACATGATGAAAAAGGTAATATCTGTTCAGTCATTGTCCACAGATGAGACATTATGATTTTGGTGACTCTCTTGTAAACACATGGGCAAACTGCTGGAACTGTCCTGTGGACATCTCAATGAGGCCACTCACATTGAAAGAGGAAAAGAAAATCTTGGTCTGGTTAGTTCAAAACTTTAATTTCTTGGTTTATGATCAACATCTCTATCGGTTCAGCTGTACTTTGTTTTTAGTACTAATTAGCAAGTGTTAGCATGCCAACATCTTAATGCACAGCTGAGCCCAGGGGTTTCTGTGAGTCAACGTGGGCCTTTGGGGCATGATGCAAGCGCAAGCAGGGTGTGCATATAACTGACACCGTGACTCTGTGTTACAGAGGTCCATGCATTATCCTGTTAGTGCTGACCGTTTGATAAAGAAAGATATGGATTTTATGCCTGATTGAATAACAACCTAACTTAAAAAATGTTGTTCTGGTGAGATTTCAGCCTTCCCCTAGAAGGAGAAGAAAAGGGACCCCCACCCCCAGTTATATATTCTCTCTGCCAGTAAATTATTGGATCAAATAATATTCACTCTCTCAGCAGATTATCATATAACACACCCTAGCCTAACTCAAATTATACATATAATATGATTCAGCGCTCTAGGAACAGTCAGACCTGCAAGTTCAGTGTAGCATGATGGGATTAGCAGCACTTGGCTTCAACTTTCCTTATCTATAAACAGACCTGTGACATAGGAGAACTTGGTACATCTTTATTTGAAGTGCCACTCTGCGCAGGAGTAAGGCATGTCTAACATTCACCAGTCTTTCACATTCACATGTACGCAAGGAGAAAAGTTATAAGATTTGACTGATGTTTTATAGCTACTTGCATGCATTTATGGCTAACTTTGACTTAAAAGCTTATGAAATATAAATACCAACTGTAATGCTGTGAATTTGATCAGTGCTTAATTCACAGTCACAGAGAAATACGATTTTTCCTTTCATGTTTCAGCAGTTATTTTGTTAAATTTAAACAGGGCATTGGATTATATCACCAATTTATTTATTTATATGTTCCAAACTATGAATGACTGCTTTTGCTCAGAGAAGCTCCCTCCCTGGATGCTCTCCAACTTGGCAGCACCGACACTAAGCTGCTTTGAAATCACAAAACATGTCCTTTATTCCCCAGCAGTCGCTGCAGCCATGATAGACAGTCGTCCATTTAACGCACCGCTTTGTTGACTGATTTTCCTGATGGGTCTGTTTTACGTCCCCACCTACTCATCAGCACGATGAGTGGAGACAAACACATGATACCTACCAGGCTCTGTGTGTTCTGTCCTGTCTCAATGTGCTCGCTGTTTCCTCTTTCCCTTCGCCTCCAAACAACTAGTTGCCCTTCCTGTTAGAAGGAACTTTTTCCTTCCCACCATCACAAAGTGCTTTCTCGTCAGGGACTGAGCGATTGTTGGGGGTTTCTCACCAAAGCTGTAGGGTCTTTATAGAGGACCATGAAGCAATATTGAAGGGTGATATGGCGCAATGTAAACAGACATGTGTGTGTGTGTGTGTGTGTGGCGGGGGGTTGATTAGCCCTTGTTAATAATAGATGAGAGGCTTGAGTGAAATACAAGGGAAAATTATTTCTTAAGAATGGGGGAAATTAAAGCTGCACAAATTCCAAGCTGAGGACTGTTTTAACTTTCACTTCAGCACCAACAAAATTAAGGAAGTGTGCACATATTAACAGTAATTCTGTCAAAGTAAAGGTCCATCTATAAAGGTCTGTCCTGATGTAGAGTTTTGATTTACTAATTTATTTACGTATCTTATAAGATATACGGCAGCTGATTGTTGAACCAAGTTTGTTGGTTTCTCAAACCTGTTCAATAATATCTCCACACTGAAATTTTACACTTTTCTCTGAAGCATTAAAATCATAGACTGTATATAAAAACATATTATATTTATAGTCTATGGGTAACAGGCAGAGGACTGAGAGCACCCTGTTTTTAAAACTCAGTTTAAAGATGCATATTTACATTCATGGCACAGCAACAGTAACTTCATTAACACACACACATACTTCTGCTGATTCTACGGGTTTGCTGATACAGATTTCATGTTTATGCATTGGAATAGTTCGTAATCCCTCCTCTAAATAATTCCTGCACTCCACCCGAGCTGTCAGATTTATCCAGGCAGTCCCCCCCAGGAACTTCCACCAGAAGAGTTCGCCTTTATATCAGAAATATGTTCGTTTTCCTTCAACTGCCTCTCAAAAGTGCAACACTGTTTCTGAAGAGAGATACTAAAACCTGCACTGTTGCATTTCTGTTCGTTTATTGCTAAATGCACTGTTCTTGGGAGATAACATTTATCAGTACTGAAATGTCAGTACTGTCAGTAGGTCATCTATAGAACGTTCCACTCCTATTCACACGTTTGTGCAATTGTAACCTCATGCTAATCTACTTAGTAATAGTGATGTGCGGATCGATACTTCCGATACCAGACCTTCATGCTTTAAAATCGATTCTCAAATCCAAGTATCGATACTTTCAATACTTTAGTCCCTTGAGATAATGCATCTTAACAAGAACACGTTAGAAAATCTGTCCAGGTACGGAGAAAGAAAATATTGAGCTTTAAGGGGCGATACATGGTCGCTGTTTGAGTTGGACAGATTAATTAAGATCAGTAACAAAAACAAAAAAAAACATGGTTCAATACATAGCTGCATGACTCCAGCTTGGAGTAATATTTGTATCATGCCTATTAGAGATAATCTCACAGGTAAAAAAGAAATGTCTTGTTTTATTCAAGAAAGCTTTCCTAAAGTGTAAGATAACTGAAAGTGGTTTACATGGGTGTAATACAGGATGCAACTTTTCATTTTGTAGTACTTCTTAATAACTAAACAAGGACTTATTTAAATAGGTTTATTCCTTTACAGTTTTTTTTAATTTGTGGCACAATTTTCACTTATTATCTGCTGTTGTTAAATGAGCTGCTAAATGAGGCTGCTACCTCAATGTACTTCTGAGTTTAAAATAAATAAATCAGAGTGATGTCTTGTGTTCTTTAAGAAGCTAAGATTTGAATTACACCACTTCTTTTTAGAACACTTCTTTTAACAGACATATTAAGTGTTTATGCACAAAGTATCGGTATTGCCGATACCAAATTAAATTTTACTCAGTATTGGATCGGAAAGAAAATCTGTTGTATCGAACATCACTACTTTGTAAATCAGTACAGGCTCACAAACAGCATACAATATGTCTGCATTTTCTGGATAATCCTCCTTTCGAACACTTAGAATGATCATTATTTACAAAGCTGACTTAATGTTTTAGTCAGTATGACCCAAAATTTCTGACTAATCCCATAAACTCGTCAAGAAAGTCCTAACAGAGATCGAGTTCAGGGGCCTGTTTTATCTATAGACTTCTAGAGTACTTTTCTGCATCCAGTTATCATTCCTGGAGGCCATGAAGAAAAGAATGCACGTTTAAGGCACTTCCACACAAGTTTCACTTTTCAGACCCGGAAGCTATGTCCACATCTTGTACTGTCTGTGTGCACGGAGCAACTTGAAGTTGAAAAGAGAAGCAATAAATGTCTTTGATGCATTTTTCCTGATCTTGATCATGATGATAGCACGTCTAATGAGAGCTGATAGCAAGTTGGGGTATTTTCATACATGCAGCCACAAAGCCCCAAACGCTCCCAGTGTGAGTCACTAATTATTACCATTTGCACCCAGACATTCTCAGATTTAGAAGGTCAAAAGACCGCTTCCTTTCCTCTTTACACGAAAGAGCTACAAATGGCAGTGCTGAGAAACAAAGAGTACTTGTGGTTTCTTTCTTGAACCTGCTGTCACCCTTTACGGGCGAACGTGGCCTCGATACCGGCTTCAGCGAGTGAACGACAGCCACGTGACACGCAAATACAAAACCACAGGCCTGAGCTGGGAAAATTTAACAGGCTTCTCTCTCTTTCCTCCACAAACTCAATCCCCTCACCCCAGCCCAACTGCCTTCTAAGGCTGTATGGTCTCATACTCTGTCACAAGACTCAGTTTATACAGCCAGTTCATTGTGTGTCCGCCAGTAACCCCCTCTCTCCATCCTGCTGCTCAAAAGTTGAGTTTGATGGGTGAGGAGTGTGCAGTGGGGAAAAAGGGAAAGAATGCTTTGTTGCCTTGTTCGGTAATGTTGGCTTTTCTTTCCTGCTGTGTCAGGCCAGCGAACAACCTCAGCTTCCCTTTCAGTGTAACCAGGTCTTCACACTGACTGTTTTGTTGCACATGGACTACTTGCTCTTTCATGTTCTCTCTCTCTCTCTCACACACACACACACACACACACACAAATGCTACAAAAACGTAACCCCCTTCGCGGGGGTAA
>VOQJ01047347.1:16937-29862 GCA_015052665.1 Apistogramma diplotaenia | reverse complement strand
TATTTTTTTTTTTTTGTTGGGGGGGGGGGGGGGGGAGGTATAAGCGCAATTAGTCAAAGCAATCGGTGTTACTTAAATGTAGTCCTCTTATTTCTGGCCATTGGATAAATAAAAGTACATTACATACATGTTTAAGTTAACACAACATTATAATAACTGGTTAAAAATAATTGTCAATCCTTATGATTTTCCTTTGGCAGGGAAAATCATGTTATTGTTTATTAACTTTGCAGGAATGTTAAGGGCTACATAGCATCTGACCATAAAAACACCACAGACCTGAATAATAAAAGATGCAAATAGCAAAGGTGACATTACCCAGTGGTTTCATTTTTTTAAACCTCAAGCTAAGTATTTTCAACCAAGGTTATTATAGTAACTAAAACTAGGAATCCTTTGAGATACCTAAAATAAACTACCATAGTATTTGTTAGCTTGGTCGAACTTCAACCACAGCTTGCTTGAAAACTTCAAGTCAAAGCTTTCAAAACGTTCTGAAATGAGCAAACCCACTCTGGGAACGAACTGAAACAAACCCAGCTTGAAATAAAAATAAGTTGTTAGTTCTTTTAATTAGTTGTTAACAATAACAACTAATTAGAAATGACAGATCCATAATTACTCTGTTTTCAACACGAATACTGTTTAACTTAATGTTCCAGAGTAACTGCAATGTAACTACTTTACACAACAGTATTTAAATGAGCAATTACACTGTAGTCCCTGTTCAGACATGTTTGACAAAAGAACTTCTGTTATCTGCAAGATGAAAGGTTAGGAAAAGACACTTATTTTCCTGCATACTTGTGCTACAATCAGCTGACTTCAGTTCATGTAAAATGAGCAGAAGAAACAGTAGACTGGTCTACAAAAGGACAAAAAAAAAGCACAAAAGGACTCGTTGACTCAGTAGGGACAGCATGCTAACACAAAGCTAGTAGGAAAGAACCTCAGACCGACCTCGATGACAGCTATACTGAGATGAGTTTTTACGATAACCTGAACTTTACTGTCAGCTGGCATTACTGAAACTTTATTTGAAGTGGATCTAATGTTGTTGGACTCTTTGATAAACAGTTTGATTACGCTCTCACATCATACAAGCAGTATTTTATTTTCTGAGGGAAAGTGTATATTTAGGATACTCAAGCAGGGTTCTAACCAGCGCTCTTAAACACCCCCTGCTCAAGCCTAATATTAGCTGGCATAATGTTAGCTTATAACCAGCTGTTGTTTAGTCGACTTGTTGCCAGCTATCTGGAGACGGGATGGTTGCATATCTAATCTGCAGACAACAAGTAACTGCAACAATACTGGGATTAAATGAGCATGTTTATGCACTTTTTTGTGTACTAGAGCCCTGACTTCCATAAAGGAGATGAGGCTTGAGATGTCTCTATCCTTTAAGTTTTCGCTTGTTTGGTCTGGGGACTGGGGGTGGGCGATATGGCTAAAAACTGTATCACGATATAAGTACTTCATATTGGTCGATATAGATAATTATTGAATTTTTTTTTACCAATTTAAAATAAGGACTAGTAGAAAAACGACGACAGTCCTGCACAATTTGCAGAAAACATTGGTCTGAGTACGGTCTGACTGAAATAATCCGAAAAACTGCCATACTGGTGAGCTGACCTTTCCTTTTTTATTCACAATTTCTTCGCTTGCTGTCGCGCTCGTATTCCACTTATCACCATGCCGGTTCAAGAAGGTTACACAAACAAGAGGGCGTGCACGAGATAACGAGGTGGTGCAACCAAGTTTGATAGTGCTCCATGATTGGCTATTAGCGTGTCATTCAATACGTTACTAGGCACCAGAGGACCGACCAACCAATCTTACTTCACAAGCGGGTGCATTTAAAGCGGAATCTTTGGTTTGGTTTATTCCAATGAAAAAAAATTTGAACGTTCTATTGAGCGCATTTTCAATTGATATTGATTACGTGTCCATCACGATACATATCATTATCGTTTTATCGCCCAGCCCTACTGGGGACCCCTTCTCTACTGATAAAACATAGATATGGATATTCACATCTTAAGTCTGAAGGTGTAGGCACAAAGTTTAAAGTTCCTTCACATCATGCTCCACATGCTGTGGAACAGTGATGTCGGCCAATGTATTCAAGAAGGTGGAGCAAAATGGGGACTTCCACAAACTGGTGCCTGCGCCGATGTATTTTTTTTTTTTAAAGATATTTTTTTGGCCTTTTCATGGCTTTATTGATAGTTGTGTAAGTGGAGAGAGACAGGAAAGTGGGAGGAGAGAGATGGGGAAGACACGCGGGAAAGGGCGACAGGTCGGGAATCGAACCTGCGCCGCCCACACCGCCACGCGGCATATATGGTCGCCTGCTCACGGAATTTGTTAGAAAATGAAATTACACATTAATAAATGTATATATATGAGTTCAGCATCCTTTTTTCTATTTAAATCAATTAAAAAATCCAGCTGTGCTATTAACAATTTTCTGTGAAGTTTTGAACTGGTTTTCAGCTTTCCTGTCAGTGTTGAGTTTTCAATGAGGCAAACATGAAAATTTACAGCAGGCAATGTTAATAGAATTAAAAAATTGTAATTCTCAGCTGGGTGTTTCCTGGAGGACAACGCAGGACAATACACCTCTTTGGTTGCCAGATGGTTGTCAAGTGGTCTCTAGGCCCGTGTGACTGTTGCCTTAGCGGTGAATACTCGTGGGTTTCAAATGCAACTGTATTTATATGAGTGACTCAAAGAAAAATTCTGATTTGCTTCTGGTGATTCATGCTTTGAAGAGGAAATTATGTGACAGTGAATCTTTGCAGAACCTATGATGTGACCTACATAAGTGACCAACATTCATGCTTTTGCATAGTGTTTTATATGTTAATTACCTTGTCTTTGTTTCCCAGTGTTTTACATACAGTGCCAGCCACAATAGAAACAAAATAAAAGCCTTCTGTATCCCTACTTTGTTGTAGTCATGTTTTTTTTAATCTGTCCACTATATTTTTCCACCTCTTTTTACATTCCTTTGCATCCAATACAAGTTTTGGCGAACTCCCTCCAGGAATTTGCTGACATCTGTTAGTCCTTATATTGACACTACTATTATTATTCTTTATATTGAGGCGATAACTGTTATTCTTAAATTAATAAATAAAAAACTGTAGCAAAAAGTGGTCAGGAATGCATCAGAAGAATCGACAGTACTGAAGAAGCCAATCAATACAGTTCCAGAGGGCGCATGGCGTAGGTTACATTGCAGGGTTTCTGAGGGGTTTGCATACCTCCGGCATTGACTTAACACATAAGTATGAATCCCTTGAAAGGTAAAAGTAATGTAACAAGTATTGTAACCAATTACTTTCTTCAGGAAGTAAATGCCCTGTAATTATTAGCCCATAATATCAAACCACTGATATTACAATCAGTGCAATTTTATACACAGTTGTGGTCAGAAGTTTACATCCACTCATCACAGGCATGACTGTGTCCAAGTTTCAACTATCTTACTGCTGATTTGAGGTGAAGTTTCTTTATTGGTGCAATGTACCAGTACTACTGGCAGCAAAACACCCCAAAGCATGATGCTACCACCACCATGCTTGACAGTTGGTGTAGTGTCCTCAAGTTTGAAAAAAAAAATCACCTTTACTCATCCAAACACATCATCCATGTGGGGAGCTTCTAATTTCAGGAAAGCTAGATGTGTCTATTTTGAACCAGGGGCTTCCTTATTGGTTGGCACCTTTTCAGTCCATGGTGATAAAACTCATCGTAGACAGTGACACTGGTGTTCTGGCAGTTTCCAGTTGATGGCAGGCTTAAGCTTTGGTGGTTCCTGTGTCGTTCCTGAACACCCTAACCAATTTCCGCTCATCTTAGGCTGATACTTTGGTCTTCCAGAGCTCAGGAAAGTGGTGACACAGATCAATAACTTGTACTTGTGTACAATAGTTTTAACTGATTATCCTGGAATCTGCAGTTGTTTGGAAATGGCTCCAACTTGTGTCAATCTTCTTAGATCTTCACTAAGTTTCTTGGACTTTGTTCTAAGTATTGGTCAATCCAATCAGTGCTGTCAAACAAACCCTTTTAAAGTTTTTTTTAATGCATTTTAGGTCCTTCAGCACCACTAACTGAAAGATTTAAGCGAGTATGTATATATCTGACCCTGTATGCATGTCAGTGCAACTTTATAAGCACATTATTATCAATTTCACAGGCATGCACCCAAATAACAAAGCACTCTGGGCGTTATGCTTATAAAGAGTCTTAAAAAGCCTGCTGTGGTATTTTCCTACAGGGACCCATAGTTTGGATTTGCTGTATCTGCAAATCACCGTTACAAAGAGTCTTGGAGGATTATTGAGCCCAATCTGCACCAAAGGCAAGCACAACAAAAACAAAATGTAGAAATAAATAGTAAGACACATGTCTTGCATAAAACGACCACGCTGAATATTCAATATAAATAAGTTTCCGCAATTTATTAGAAAAAATACAACACAGCAACGAGCTAACGGGATGAGGGAAAATGTTGGTAGCTACAGAGCGCGGAGTAAGCTAACAGCAGGCGCTAGTTAGTGAGTTTGTGTTGTATAAAGTGGTGAGTTTACGCTGGTTTACCTCTCGCTGACCAGTACCACGTCGGCATCGCTCCAGTGTTTGAAGACACACGGCAAGATCCTCCTGAAGGCGAAGAAGAGACCGGGGAAAACTACGGCGCCACACGCTAAAACTTGCAACATCCTGCTCATATTTTCCTCTCGACCCGGCCGGACACCTGACTCTCTTTCCCCTCCGCGAGCGTCGACCGTTTACACGCGGCTGTGAGGCATTTTTCACGCCGCCTGGCTTCGGTGTTTTTCACCGGGAACAGTCCACCATCAACACACACGCTCACAATCACACATACACGCACTCACACACACACACTCCGCTGAGGCTCAGCAGCAGCAGCAGCACCAGCGTCGAGCTAACGGTATAGAAACACGGGCTTTCTGTCGACACTTTCAAAATAAAACCCGGCCTGCGTACTCCCTCTAGGGAAGCGTTATAACGCAACCCCACTATATGCTTTTATTCTGAAGGCCAGCCTTTTCGCAGCATTTACGGTAAACTTAGCAACTTGAAATTTAACAGCGTATTTCTACATTTTTGCCTGTATTTTCAGTTCGCTCTGCGTCTAAATATTACTGCCTTTGCAGCTGCTGTATAAGTGTTATAGCACATTGGAGAACTACCCTTTTTACTTAAGCGAAAGTAGTCACATCACAAAATCAAAATAGTTGCATAAGCAGGTATTCAATTCCTTATTTCTCCACTTGGGGGCAGTGCAAGTGTTATATCATCACCAGGTTCCTGTGACTAATGTGTTGGAGAGCACTTGCCAGAAGATAGAGCTAAATTATCAGATGAGTAAGAGCCATGTGTAGTATTCACCCTCAATGGAGTGACTGAGTAAAACCATGTGTGGCATTTAAATTCCTCTCTGTGCTCAGCAGCTCATCAGTAACTTGCTGCTGATGAAAGGATCCTTCTGATGCTGGAAATGAGGGGTTATGTGAATGGTGAAAATTCTTCAAAACCAAATTAAGAGAGGCTAAAGAAACACAGAGTTAACAAGGGGGGAAAAAGGCTATCGCTGAAACAACAGCTGTGACCCTGTTTCTGTGTCTGGCCACCTCTAAGCCGAGGCCATCCGTCTCAGATGCTGCTGTCAGCTGTCAAGTCATCTCTCTTTAAAGTCAGTTAACCTGACTTTGCCGGCTCTGTCGGGTAGTGTCTGGTAGCTGGTTGTCAAGAGTCTGGCATCAAGATTTTATCTGATCCCTTATTTCTGTTTAGCTTCCATTGTTTTGTTGTTTGTTTGTTTCTGTAGCTCAGATTTTTAAAGAGTGCACAAGACTGCTATTATTACAGATGATCCTTTATTAATGTGCACAATGGAGGGTATGAGAATGCAGGCAGCTGAGAGAAAAAAAGGCAAATCGTGGCATGGCTTACCTGAATGCAAATCTCAGGCAGTAGTTGCTTTTCTTATAATCATCATAGACACACAAATAAAACCTGAACATACTCTCTTGTAGTTGCCTCACTCAAAGTTAACGTGGTGCCAAAAACATAAAAAATTTATCTGCAAGAAGGGATTCAGTTCGCTGCACACAGCTGCACGTGCAGCCATGAAAATCGTTTCACGGGATTCTCTGCAGTCCTAAGCAGTCCTCTGCAGAAAACGAAGCCCAAAGAACCACCTTCAGGAGCAATAACTATTTGAACTCGTCGTTTTCTGATGGCCTTTATCAGTCTCTCACATCGTTGTGGTGGCTTCAGTTCACTGAGGTTTGCAGGCATTCATTTATGCACAACTAGGTTTAGGTTGGAGGTCTGAACATCGACTAAGCCATCACAACACCTTGATTATTTTCTTCTTCATCCATTCTGCTGTAGGTTTGCTGTTGTCTTTGGGATCACTGGCCTGTTTCATGAGCAACAGCCCAAATCATCAGCCCTCCATCACCCTGCCTGACAGCTGGTATGAGGTGTTTCTGCTGATGTGCTGCGATTGGTTTTCACCAAATGTTGCTGCTGTGCATTTTGGCCAAACGTCTCCACTTTGATCTCGTCTGTTCAGATGCAGCCATGTTCTTTTCAGAGAGAAGAAGCTTTTGCACTGCCGGGCCTTCCAAATAAGTCACATTTGTTTGTTCAATTTATAAATGTGCTCTCATGATTGATTGATTGATTGACAAACTGGTGCGGAGGTCAAGCTCTGTGCTGGGATGTCCTCTGGAGTCAGTAGTGGTGGTGGGTGAGATGGTCAACCCCCACCACCCTCTGCATGAGACCGTGGGTGCGCTGAGCAGCTCCTTCGTCCCAACAGCAGTTAGACTCTATAACACTTGGACACTCGACCTCCACTGCTGTCACTATGCACACAGGGCACGTTTCACACACAGAAAACATACATCTTATTTATTTTTCACTCCCACCTCAGCTACAAATGTATACAATGATGTGAAATCTGTATATAGTGTTTATTTTTATTTTTCATGTATATATGTGTATATGTATAGAATTTTTCTTCTGCACTAAACTGCAGTAACGTGCAAATTTCCCCGTTGTGGGATCATTAAAGTTTTATCTTATCTTATGAACTTTAACATTCACCATGCAGACGGAGGCCTGTAGAGTCTGAGATGCTTTTTGCAGAGCATGGCCTTCGTTGGTGTGTCCATTCTTGACCTGCACACTCCTAAAACCTTGGCTTTTCTGCACATGGTCTCACTCGCTAACGATGATGTGCATTTGATTAGCCACAGTTTACCTTTGTAACTATGGGAACAGTAAGGGCATATCCGGAGAACCGGCTGTTATAGGTGAAATGTTTTGACAAAATTTTTATTACTAATTAATCTGACACTTATATCCTGAAGTGAGAGTTAATAATTGTTGTCTTGCTCTAAAGTGTTGGATATCAATAAAAAGAAAGTCAGATCAGAGCTCCCTACAGCCACACGCCAAACCTTTCAAAGGCTCACGTTGTTAATTAACTTACATGTACACACAGAAGCCAGGAATAATTTCATTGCCAAAACAGATAGATGATTTATTAGTAATGTTTTGGATGTCAAAGTCAAAGTCAGCTTTATTGTCGAAGCTGGAATATGTACAGGACATACACAGGATCGAAATACCGTTTCTCTCAGACCCATGGTGCAACAATAAACAGTAAACATCTAACTAAACATCAATAAATATATATAAAAATACTGGACCCTTATCTTATTATCTGCCTACTGTACCGATCCAAAGTTTGGACACACTCACCCAATCATTTGAATACGTGCATTTGTGCAAACTCTGGAATTTTCCATGACAGATATGAATAACTACAACGACGAGGCATCCGGTGCCTTAGAAAGCTATAAATAACTTGTCTGGTACAATATCAGCATGTGATTCCTTATTGTAAATGTGACACTTCTGAGAGTTAGTTTAGTGAAAGTTTATGCTGAAGAACATCTCAGGAATCCTAAACTCAGACTATCACTTTGTGTCTAAGTGGCTGCCAGATCAATTCAGTTCAATTTTATTTATACAAATCCCAACAAACAGGCGCCTCACGTTGTAAGGTAAAGACCCTACAATAATTAGAGATTATTATGAGATAGTTTCATTGTTTCAAGAACAGGCATGGCCTGACCTTTGACAGCTGCCTCCTTACTGTAACTGTAATGAGGAACACATACGTCATGAAACATGTATTGCAGTCACAACCACAAAGGGAGGATTTAAAAAAAAACCTGCGTCGTTAGTTTGATGCGCTGAGTGAATCAGGGGTCAGTTTTCCTTGATATCACTTCCTGTCTTATCCTGTTACTGATACCTTGTCACAGTAAATTGCTCCCAGTAGTTTTATAGCTTTGGAGGTGTGGCAAACCTACTTTGAACTTTTTACTATACATTCACAATGAAACCAGAATTCATTCACAATCTTCACTAGTTCAGAAACCGTGGAGTGTGCCCACGCCACACGGGGACAGGTGCTGGAGTCCCTCTATGTTAAACCATGTGGGTTCGGCCTGTATCTGTTGGGAACAGCTGGGTGAATTCTGTACAAAAGTGTCATTTTACAAAATAAAAGCTAATTATGTGACTATCCTGGGTGTGATATCATTTCTTAGTTTCTATGACTCCCTCATGTTAGTTACATATCTTACCAACAGTCGCATTCAGCGTCACAGTCAGTGTTTAAAACAAGAAGCCTTTTGGATGACGGACGAAACGTCTCCAAGAAACAAAAAAGGAGCCTATCACAGCTGTCACAGGGCGGGAGGTGAGGTAGATCCTGGACAAGTCACCTGTGTGTTACAGCGCTAACACAGAGACACTGCCATTCACATTCACACCTACAGCCAATTCAGAATCATCAGTCAACCTAACCTGGTTTACATGACCTCGAGCTGCGAGCTTCTAGTTTAAATACGGAAGGGTGATGAGATAACTTTTTCCTCCCTTTCACCCTTTGCCTCCTTCATAATTACTGCAGCTGCTTTGTCACACGAATGTAAATGTGACGTTTTGGGTTTTATCTCGTGACGTGTCATGTGCTGATCTAAAAAAATAATAATACAGGAACCACCTGATCACCTTTAAATACATTTAGTAAAGACTACAATGTGTCTTTGTGAAATGTGGAAAGCAGAGGTCGCGCTCAAACTTTCCATCACTTCACCTGATGGTGACGAAGTCGTGTACAGCCATCCGCCACTCCTGTGTCACTTGGATGTGGTCCAAGAACAAATCTATCCGTTTACAGCTTTCACTGGAGAAGGTTAAACAACCATAATCCAGGCAGGAGTCATGTTTCCTGTCATTTAGAATGCAAAGTGTTTTATACTGAAACTAGAAGAGATAATATCCACACATCACTTCAGTGGAAGTTTATTTAAAGGTTTTCTCTCAGGGGTTCCACATGGGTCTGTTCTCAGACACTAGTTAAAATAAAACACGTCCTTCCGTTTGGTGAGTTTTTATCTAAAGATAATGAAGCTTATCACTTTTATTCTGTGACTCATTTAATTATGACATTTATTCAGGTGACAACGTTATATTTGTATAACACTTTCTCCTCTGGTTACTAACGAGTCACACTTATTCCTTGGCTACACCATCATAAGTTTACACAAATCTTTGATGAGCACTTACCCAGCTGATTTTGATGGTCACAGAGCAAAATACAATGTATAGTTATAAAATAGTTTTAAATCAGTGTATCGGACACTGTACCTGAAAAATGGTAGTAAACCACAATACGATTCACTAAATCCTTTGAAGTATCAAATACTGAATTTAAATGAGGCAGCAAAACCATTTTTATAAGATAAGATATCTATATTGTCATTGCACAATACAATGAAATGTTGTTGCAGCCACTCTTCAGGTGCTGACATAGTAAATAGAAGATAAGAATAAGAAATAGGATGAATAAGGATCTAGTAACAGTTTATTTACAAAAAAAAAAAAATGAAAGAATGCAGTGTGCTAAAACCTTAAGATCTTATCTTAAAGACCTCATAGTACCATATCACCCCAGTAGAGCACTTCGCTCTCAGACTGCTGGCTTACTTGTGGTTCCTAGGATACTTAAGAGTAGAATGGGAGGCAGAGCCTTCAGCTTTCAGGCCCCTCTTCTGTGGAACCAGCTCCCAGTTTGGCTTCAGGAGACAGACACCCTCTCTACTTTTAAGATTAGGCTTCAAACTTTCCTTTATGATAAAGCTTATAGTTAGGGCTGGATCAGGTGACCCTGAACCATCCATTCTATTTACCTTATAATAAAAAGCGCCTTGAGGCGACTGTTTGCTGTGCTTTGTCGATGTATAAATAAAATTTAACTGAATTAAATTGATTACCTTGCATAGCATACATTTTATATTGCTGAACATTGTGAGCAACTTCAATGGCAACTACAATGATTTTGTCCTTAACGGACAACTGTCGGTCATTTTCCTTAAATTGTGGGTCAGAGTCTCTTTTTCCTCTTAGTTACTATATCAGCTTCTGTTTTGGTAGTGTCTGTGTGTGTGTGTGTGTGTGCCATTTTGTCTGTAAACAGGATAGCTAGAAAAGTTTGAATTCTGTACAAACTTCGCAGGTGTGTAGAGTGGGGTCATGTTAACGATCCATCAAAATCTTTGAGGTCAATTCATGATTTATTGGTGTAAAACGGACAAAAAGCCGTTTAACTTAGAAAGTATGATTTTTACACTTTTGATGAATAAAAAAATTAGAACTTGGTTTTTACAGAAATTTTCTACCAGATTATTCTTACTCACATGCCCTTTTATTAGGTACACCTTGCTAGTATTGTGTTGGACCCTTTTGTACCTTCAGAGCTGTCTTCATTCTTCATTCACAGATTCAACAAGGTACCGGAAACATTCCTTAGAGATTTTGGTCCATATTGGCATGACAGCATCACAGTTGTCAGCTGCACATCTATAACATGAATCTCCTGCTCCACCACATCCTGAAGATGCTCCGTTGGGAAGAAAGTACAAGAAAGCTGGCTAAGAGAGTTCAGGCTGTGGTGAAGAATATAGGTGGTCATACCAAAAAATGATTTTTAAGTTCAGGAGAATTATACAAACCTGGTTTTTGTTCTATATATTGCATTTCCATTTATGTTTGTGGATAGTTCAATAAATCACTGGAGCCCTTAAAGAAATGTTGGGTAACTCTAGAGTTTTGCACAGCATGTTCATATTCTCACTGATCTTTTTTCTCTTTTGTAATGATCCCACTAATGAAATTGAAATGAAAGTCCGTATAGCACCATTTTATAAGACTGGAATCATCAGCTTACAGACCCTGAGCACAAAGGCAGGAGTTCTGCTGCTAAAAATCATTCTCTTTTGACCTCATCTTCCATCTTTATCCTTTTTCCACTTAGAACAGCAGGTCCTCGGGTCTACAGCAAACACCAATAAACCAGCTCTGTGCAGAATAAACCGCCTTAATGAAACAAGTCTTCTCCTCCTTTATAATCACTGCAGCTGCTTTGCCACACATTTGTGGCATTTTGGGTTTTATCTTGTGGCATGTAACATGTTGATGTAAGAAAGTACAAGAACCACTCGATTGCTATTAAATGCATTTAGTAAAGACTGCTGTGTTTCATAGAGACACGCAGAGGTCACTTTCAAACTTCCCATTGCTTCACCTGCAGGCGTCGAAGTCCTGTACAGTCATCTGCCACTCCTGTGTCACTTGGATGTGGTCCAAGAAAAAGTTCTACTATCTGTTTGCAGTGTTCACTGGAGAAGATTAAACAACCATAATCCACGCGGGAGTTATGTTTCTTGTAAATCGCAACTTACAATGCAAAGTGTATAATAGTGAAACTAACGAGAGGAGATAATATCCACACATCACAGTTTTCAGCTTTAATAGAAGTTTATTTTGTCTCAGGGGTCCGCTCTCAGCCACTTTTTAAAAATACTTCCTTCTGCTTGGAGGTTTTATAGCTAAAGATAATAATGTTTATTACTTTGATTCTGGTGACCCATTTATTTACGGCATTTATTCAGGCGACAAAGTTATATTTGTATAATATTCTCTTTAGCCACAAATGTTTGCTGAGTAATTAGCTAATTGATTTTTATGATATACAGTCTATATTTACAGAACAGATACTGTCAGTCAGCACTTTAACTTATGGGTCAGGGTCACCTCTCTCCTCTTTATGTACTATATCAGCTTCTTAACTCCACCAATGAGGTTGTGTTTTTGGTAGTGTGTGTGTGTGTGTGTGTGTGTCACTCTGTAAACACAATAGCTCGAAAAGTTTTGGATGAATTCTGATCAAACTTTGTAGGGGTGTAGAGTGAGGTCATGTTAACGATCCATTAAAATTTAACGTACATCCACCGAGGTCGTCAAGGTCAACTTAGGAATTCATTGGTGGAAAACTGACAAAAAGCCTTAGAAACTATGATTCTTACAAATGTCCGATGTATTGTCAACATATAGAAAGTACCATATAAAGATTGACCTCTGACCTCTCCTTCCAGTTCAGTAGACTGATCTGAAGGTCAAAGTGATAACAATGCTGTATTGAGCTATTTAAAACTATGTTTCATATATTCTAAATATCACGTCACATTTGACCTCTGACCTCACGTTTACGTTTTACATCTGCCTTTATTCCAAGTTGACCCCAAAATGTGTTCCATCTTTAAAGAAAGTATTGTCAAGAGAAATAACATTTATAAACAATAATTATACTCAAAATCATGTCATGTATATTAAAATGGCTTTTGACAGGGCAAATAAAAGCTGAGCCAAGTTGCTTGTCTACCTCATTCAGCAGCTCCTCCGGGCTCTTGAGGACCCAGACTCCCAATCCCACCCCAGTTCACCCCTTCCT
>VOQJ01047347.1:0-10603 GCA_015052665.1 Apistogramma diplotaenia | reverse complement strand
ACCAACGACAAAAAAAAAAAAAGCAAAAAAAATTTGCACAAATTTTAACTGATAATCCCTAAAAAAAAAAAAAAGGCCAAATAAACAAGAACTAAACTCAAGCCAACAAACAAGAGACAAAAGGGAATTAAATGCTGTGTGATCACTCCAGTCTGACACTGGAAAAAACCCCAAATCGATAGAAATCAAACACAAACCTAACCAAATACCTCACTCAGGATTCTAAGAAAGCAAACAGCATATCTAAGTACTCAAAAAGTAAATATTTAATACAATACAAAAGCATATCTTTTGCTTCCTGGTTGGCGCGCAGCAGGCGCCGCCATCACACCAATAAAAACTCAAGCGAATTCTGTGCCTTCGATCACAGGCTGTGGGACGAGAAGCTTTCAGTGTGTCCAGTTTAAAGTTTCCGAGCTCGAACCTACAAAAAAACCCACTCAAGGATAAAATGAGCTTGAATTTAAAAAATAAATGTTTCTGCTCTGTGTGCCAGATTAACCCCAGTGATAACCTCTTTTGCACAAGTGTGTATCAGTAGGTAAGAGAGGGGCAAAGAAGAATAGTTTAAAAAATAAGAAAACAGTTTCTGAGTGAGGGCTTTAAGGAATCTCACTGCTCCATCATATATAGTATCCAGTGTAAGTAGTGTAACCACGTGTATAAACAACATCACCACAATCTAGCACTGAAGCAACACGGCTCCACCGAGCCTTAAAGGACAGCCGGGACTAGAAATTAAAGTAGAAGCCCAGCTCCAGTTTGGTTTTTGTGAGCTGTAACAGTCGTCAGTTTTTTTCAGCATTTTAAAAAAAGCTTTAAATCAAGAAGATAACACCCCCCCCCTCCCCTCTGCTAGTTCTACTCATTTACCTCTGAGCAGGTAAATGCAGAAGATGTGTGTTCAGAGGATGTGTGTGCAGAGCTTTAACTAGCACTGGTGCTAGTTAAAGCTCTGCTAATATTATCACCAGAAGCACTTGACAGCAAGTTAATATTCAACATACAAACGGTTATTTATTACTTGTAATAATTTATCTCTTAGCACCAAGGATGTAACACACCTTAACACAGGGGAGGAGAAGAACAATACACAAGTGACATTATTCCCGGCAATTACAACAAATATCTTTTTATTTTAAGTTGTCTCCAGTTATAAATAAACTAATAAACTCTGCTAAATACAACGTCATAGCTTTGCTATGAAGCGAAGTAATCAGCGGGCCAAACGCACACAGTGTCACATTTGCATTTTAAAGTGGACTTTAGCCCGATTGCCGGCTTCTTCGTTTTATGGTACGGTCATTTGCTGTGGAAGTGTCAACACTGGGGGCGCTTGGTAACAACAGCTAAAAACACCCATACAGCCAAGTCGCTGTTAAGACCCTGAGCTGTGAGATCAGCCCATATGGTGAGCTGCTGAGGGGGGGGGGTGTCCTGCCTGTGTGTGCGTGGCAGTGGAAAGGACATTTTTACTGACTGTGGGGTTACATAAGCTGATGTTATATTATATTTCTCAAATGCAGCCTCGTGCATTTTATATAAAACAACTCCAATTGTCAATCACACATCCATGACAGGCTTCTAGCCAGAAAAAAATTTTCAGCACGGCGTGTGCGAGCGGGCTGTTAGCATTAGCATGTTAATGCTAATAGCATGCTAATGCTAACCGCTGAAATCCTCAGCCCGGCGCATCGGCGGCTCAGCAAGGCGCAACGCCAGCCGATCAACCGCTGGCTAGAAGGCTGCATGATACCAAAGCTGCTCTACAGGATTAAGATCTGGTGACTGTGGTTATCTGAGCACAGTGAACTCACTGTCAAGAAAGCTTTGTGACATGAGGTGTTTTCTTGCTGGAAGCAGCCATCAGAAGACGGGAACTGCCATAAAGGGGCGGACCTGATTAGGTCCACATCCTGGCTAACACACAGGCAGGCTGTGGTGTTTAAACAATGCCCAGCCGGTACCAAGGGGCCCAAAGAGCGCCAAGAAAATATCCCCCACACCAAGACACCAGCAGCAGCAGCAGGAACTGTTGATACAAGGCTTTCATGCTGTTTACACCAAATTCTGACCCCACCATCCAAAAGTGCACCTCGGTTTCAGCGAGTGGTTATTTAGTTACTCTGGCCTTCCTATCAGCTTGAAGCAGTCTAGCTGTTCTCCTCTGATCTTTAGCACCAATTAGGTATTTTCACCCAGAGAACTGCTGCACACGGGCTATTTTCTCTTTTCTGAGCGATTCTCTGTAAACCCTGGAGACGGCTGCGTGGGAAAATCCCAGCAGATCAGCAGATTCTGAAATACTCAGACCAGCCACGTTCAAAGTCACGTAAATCACCCCTCTTCCCCCATTCTGATGCTCAGTTTGAATAATCAACATGAAACCATGAAACAATCAGGAGGACAAACCTGAACAGGCTTAAAGTCAGTGCAGCTAATATTTGGAAGTTTGAAATCTGCACCAAGTCTGCTTTCGTTAAATGGATCACAGTTCATAATGAACTGATAAATAGCAGTCCCCATGCAGCCAAGGCTCCTGCACGCTAGGCTAACACGACACCGACCTCAGTGACTGTGTGCTAAAACTCAGTTTGTGTTACAGCGGTGATAACACTTGGGCCTGCTCTGATAACTTTATCTTTGCTCCTCACAAACCAGCCGAGTCACAAACCGATCATCTGTCCGAGCCCCTGAAACCTAATCTCTCACACACACACACACACACACACACACACACACACACACACACACACACACACACACCTCTGTGGCTCAAGGATAAGAGTCAAACGGGGAAGAATGGTGGAGGTGAACACAGCAAACCTTCCTTTACCACACTAGACTAATCAGCCAGTTTCCTTTGTTTCCCCATTAAAATTATTCCTCCCATAAACTGAATAATTTGACTATTCGATGTGTGTGAAAGGCTGGAGAAGCTGCAGTATTTTCCAAGAAGTACTAGAGAGTCAGTGGGGCCTTAAATATTGTTTGTAATGGATTTTAGATGCTTTTACCCAAAAACAGTAAAATCTATTATACCCAGCTGTCACTGTGTGAGAAGCAGGCACATCCTGGATGAACCTTCCTCTCTCTAGGAATAAATAAAAGCTGCATGACTGTACACAGCTCCCTCTAGTGGGGGAGGATCTATATCACAATCCCGTTTAATGTGGGTCAGAGGTGCCCATTCAGCCTGTACTTTGAGACCTCTGGTTGATATTTATAGCACAGAGGGATTTCTTGTGTGCACCTTTTGGTATATTAGTAATAGTATTCAAATAGGTTAAGTTAGCAAGACAAAAGTAAAATTTAAGATGAAAGAATATGAATATTTATGTTTTTCTACTGAAAGGGGCCAAAAATGTTTGAGAATTGCTACATTAAAATGAACATTTCCCCCCCAAAAAGCTACTTTTTTTCCTCTTGTCTTAAGTGCTGTTTATCCATCTAGATGTTTAAGTGAGAGGAGAAACTGCCTGCAGAAACACCCGTTTTATTTGATTAAAGTGAAAATAAATGGCTCTTACCTTGTGTTGTTCAAAGGAATGGGAATAACATTTATTTCCGGAAAATCATGACCCAGCTATGGAATAACAAAATCCAAGAACTGTAAACCCTACATGAAAGCAAAGATTTCAAACACAGAAACACACAAGAGAATTTCTGCAGCTATTAGCTATAAATGCAACAGAACAGTCTACATCAGGGGCACCAAATATGCAGCCAGGCCACTGGTGGTTTTGCCACCTGTGGAAATTACAGGTAAGTTACTAATATATTCAGTATTTTCAGTAAGTGTGGTGCGCCTGGCGGAGGTGACGAAAGCATCTGTACACACAAAGTTAAAAGCATTTCTGGAGAAGAGGCTTCCAAACAAGCCATAGTTGTTCTGTCTTTTTCCAATTTTGCTGTCATGAACTTTAACATGTAACATGCTGACTGAGGCCTGTAGAGTCTGAGATGTAGCTCTCGGGTTTTTCTCTGAGCATTGCACAGTTTGACCTTGGGGCTTCCATCCGTTAACACACACCTGAATGCTCCGTACTATGAAAACTGCACAAACGCCTGATTTTAATAGGTTTTCACACTTGTTACTCAAGTGCATTTGATTCTCAGCACCAGGCTGCTACTTGCAGTCTTAATTCCTAGCTACTTTAATAGAAAACAAAAGAATATGGTACTCATTACACTGATTAGTGTGTAATTGTCTTCCAACAAACTGCTGCATACTTATAAACTTAAAATGAATCCATTAAAGATGCACAGGAGTAGCTAAAGTTTGTGGAAGTTATGTTGATCCACCATTTTACACGGCTGCTCCACCTGATCGCATTTTTCTGACGGAGCTACATAAAAACACTTAAGAAGCGTGAACTCACCTGGATAAAATGTCATCCTCGTCTCTTGAACTGAAGTTTAGGCTTTAAAACATTCATAAACATGCTAATTCACTCCAGATACGGTCACACTTACTAATTGTTAGCAGATCTCCAGGCAGCTGACAATGAGCCGGCTAAACAACAGCTACTGGTTTTAAGCTAGCATGATGTCAGCTAATGTTAGGCCGCTCCAGTGTCCTAAAAATCACATTTTCCCTTTGATAAACAGTTTGATTACATTCTCACGTCATATGAGATTTTATTCACTAAATAAATGTCCAACAGTGTTAAATCCACTTCAAAGACAGTTTCACTAATAGCGGCTAACAGTAGCTAACAGAGGCTAAGAGCAGTGCTAACTCAGTCATAGGGATTATTAGTTTTTCACGTGAACTGGGAGTAAAATATTTAATTCACCATTAACTATATATTATTTCAAATATATTAAAAAATATTAAGTCTTGATTATTCAAATGTTTAAATATAGTGTGCACAAAATGTGTTTTAAAAGATGGTAGTGGATAAAATTCAAGAAGAAACAAATCTTGATCTAAAGTTCTGCTAACACAAAGGTACCGCACTCCAGAAAGTCTTAATCAGCGAGTGTGTTTGGATCAGGCTCCATAAAAAGGTGCAGGGCTCATATTAGCAAGGTGACTTTCTATTAGAGATTCTGTATATTCAGCTCAATCACATTCATTTGACTGGATCAGCAACAGTCTGCAACATGTGATGCAGGATTTCTGCTGTGAAATGTGGAAACAAAAGTAATCACATGACGCAAGGAAAGTTAGTGATGGATTTTAATCATTTACAGACTCTGAACCGACTTTAAGTCAGTCACATATTTCCTGGAAGAAGCTGCTTTGGTATGTGCTCAGTACAACTTCTCCACATTTGCTGTGCTGTTCATAAATACTGTACAAAAATATAATAAACTATGCTCTCTGCAGAGGTGGAGAGGAAAACCGTAAAACTTTTTAAAATTATATACACAGTATGCACACTAAAGGTCTGACATCATATTAAATAGAATAAATTATATCTTGCATTTGGTGTGTGAGGCGTGCTTCTCAAGTCTCTGTAATAACAATAAAGTCCTTAATATTAATAATCCATATTTTTTAAAAAAAAGAATCCACTCAAGTGACAAAAAAAGCTTTAAAAATGTCCTTTTCAGAAAAAGAAAGAAACAGGGTTGCACATTGCAAGCAGCCTAATGCAGGTTTTGCTCACTGCTGTGCACTTTTTCAACAAAGGAGGGTATATTTCCCCCCCACTGTTTCACTTCAACTGAACCTGAGTGAAACTTGACGTCCGTCGCTGTAAATAAGCCTTCACATCCACCGTTCACTGTCTCACTGCTCCATTTTCACAGTTTGTAATGGCAGGACTCTTTCCACTAGGTGGAGCTATCTCCCAGCAGGCAGATTTTTTTTCCCCCCCTTTAAGTTTAGTGCAGCTTATTGCTCCTCAGCAGTGCCTAAAGTCGACATGTCTGGTATTTGCTGTGTGAGGGGGTGGCCAGCTCGTAGAAGAGGACGTAGGCATTGCTGCCGCGAACCTGGCTGGAGGACATCGGGCTCACCCTGCGCAGAACACACAGGAAACACTGCAGTGAGGGCTGCTGAGCATCAACTTAAATATCTACACAATATGAAGCCAGCTGCTGACATGAACAGACATGCCTACACCTTATCTGCACATTGAGACAACTTTATACATCTGAAATGAGGTCAGCTTTAAGCTGTTAAAATGAAGTCATTTTCACTTGACAGCAGGCATATACAGCTTAATTAGACTTTAAACCATTCTGCCAGTCTGATAAGATGATACTGAGGTAATACGATGATGTGAGAGCTGATACCTGGAGTCATTGTAGCTGTACCACTCCCCCAGAGCTGGGTTCTTGCAGTAGGCTGTGTAATGGCCTCCCAAAGCGTTTCCAGTGTGGTTGGACACTGCATAGAGGTTATACACAGGGCGCTCTGCAGGAAGAGACGACACAGCCATCAGCCAACACGGGGCAACTCAAATGGACCGACTGTCCTCCTCTGCTTTGGCAAATACATACCGCTGGATTCTGAGGCAAACTCCCCCAGGTCCAGATCTTTAAGAGGGAAGTTGACATAGGTGGAGAGCTTGCTAGCCCGGATGTTGGAGTCTGAGAATCGCTTCAGGTCTGAGGGAACATGGTCAGGGAACAAAACTGGTTCAAAAATATTTAAAATGACATTTAGTGTTTAGTAAGGGTTGTTGGAGACTAAGATGACAAAAGGGGAGTCTATGGGCTACAAAAGCAATAGCCTAAATGCAAAGATGCGAGGAAAGGATACGGAGTACGAGGATCTGAGGGAACTTCTGGATGCTGAACCTCTTGGTGCACCTTCTTCTGGCTTTGCATTTAGTGCACGTCTAAGAAAGAGACAAACACGGTGTGGGCAGTGTAATCAATACATTACATCATCTTTACAGAAGAAAGTGAGACTTGGGTTATTTGTGCATTGCTTCTTACCGGTCTCTCTTCTCCATCCAGCACATCTACTTTTGTAAAGAGTCTCAAGCAGTCTTTGAGAGTCACTTCACCCGTGCTCTTCTGTGGAGGCAGAAAACAGAAAAATAGTCTTACCCAAAGCTTATGATTAGGTACTGCAGCTTCCACAAAATTACAGGCTTAAATGTAAAAAACATGTAAACATGCGTAATACTTGAAGACTGTATTAGCCATTTTAGAGCATGCACGTGTGTGTGTGTGTGTGTGTGTGTGTTACCTGTGCAATAGGTATGGAGAGGTCCCAAAACGGATCAAACACAGTGGAGCGGAAGCCACAAGCTGTGCAGGTCAGAGAGCTTTTCAGCTGCCCCACAAACAGATCTATGAGCAGGATGGAAGATTACATTAAGCATCCATACATGTTTAAGGCTTCTTTCAAAGGTTATTATGTAGCTACGGCTTAATAAATAAATACATCACTCACCCACGATTTTACTGTCCTCCCTCGCCAAATACATATTCCACATCCGCCTGCCTTTCTCATCATCCCTGTAAAGAAAACCAGAATGAATCAAACCAGTCACCAAAAATCAAAGAGCCTTTGTATATCAGATACTGATAAGTGTGGGATTTGTTGCACACAAGGCAGAATTATAGAAGATAATAACTCCACACTCATCAGGCATGCAGGCAGGTTATGAGTGACTCATTGATGACACGGGTGCAAAGCGTGTGACATGTAGACTCACAAGAGGTGGTCAAAATCCTCGACAGGCACTTTCGGACAGACCGTGACCCTGTTGACCTCGTTGTGGAGACCGTCCAATAAGAAGCGCAGGAATTCCTGAGCATCCTGTTGGCTGCAGAGGGACAAATGTGCATTTTTATTTCGCTCGTCACTTCTGCCTGGCTTTAAGGCGGGTTTTCAAAGGACGGGGAAAACTCACTTGCAACCAACGAATTTTGGAGCGCATCTCTGGACCTGGTTCCTGAATTCAGAGGGACTGACGGAGTCGGTGTTCACAGAGGTCCACAGGCTCTGAGTCAGCTTAGCAAACTCTGAGGTCATCGGCAAAGAAAGGCACAAATGAGAAAATTAGACCGCCGACCTTCACGTGTTTATGCAACTCGGGGAGGGAATTCCTTCAAATTAAGAGCTCGTAAAAACGACTCGTCCTACCGTCCATGAGAGCTGTGTTTGCCCTGCAGTTGTTGTTGAGGTCTGTGAGGTGGCCGTTTCTCAGGCAGTAATCTCTCAGCTCTGAAGTGTTACTCAGACACTGGAGGATGGAGTTCATGAAACACTACAAATCACAGACAAACAAAGGAACCCAGTAATTACCCAAGTGAACAATCACCCGGTGGCTTCAGCTGGGCAAAGCACAGTGAGATTTACGCTCAAAGAAAACAATAAGACGCTCACCGTGTTACCCAGGTTCCTCAAACCCACCAGGCCCTGAAGACTCTTGTTCTGTTCACAGAAAAAAAGATGAGACGTTTGATATGAATGATAAGGCATAACATTTAAGATTTATACAACAGGAAATCTGCATCAACTTTAATCATAAGTGCCAAAAAAAATCTCTCTTTTGGATGTATAGAAGCCCAAAAATGTGTCTGCCAATGCTGGACTTTTTCTGGATGCTACAAGCTGTTTCCTTTAGTCCAGCAGCACACAACCACAATCATTCAGCCCCCAGCTATGATAGTAATCATCCTCTGGTCCTTTTTCTTAACACATATGGAAGTAGTTATCTTACAAACAAAACTGTGTCCACAGTGGTTTTGATTTAATGTTGCCAGTTTAATTGTTTGGCAAGTTCGTCAACACAAACATCACGAGGAGGCTGCGTGCCGTCTAGACAGGAGGCGAGGACCAGCAGCGGGCAACCGGAAACCGTAGGAAGGGAATAACACTGGGTAATATCAAGTGAACAGAAGCTGAATAAAAATAGAAATTAATGAAATATATAAAACTAGAACAAGTGTTGTTCCAACATGTGCATCTACAGGCCAAAATGTATATTTCAGTGCAGTCTAACGGCAGTTTGTGACGACTAAAATATTGTTTCAGCATTAATAGTTTTCACTTTTTTAAAAGGGCAAAAAGTTCCACATCTGGAGGAAGCTGGAGGGGATGGTTACGTGTCCCTGCTTCGTCAGGACAAAGCATTTGTCAGATTCCTTCCTCAAAGGACAGGCTGCCATTCGTTCAGTGCATATGGCATGATGGTCACAATGGTGGCACGGGTGCACTGTGGACATCAGCTCCTGTTCCACCTGCTTGACGTCTCTCCCTGCACCCGTGACTGCGACAAGCCCACCAGCTGTGACATAACGCGAGCATGTGACGCAAACCTGTGACAAAAACTCCCGCCGTGGAGTCTGCAGGAGCGCGGCGCGGCGGCGAGTTGTTTATGTGAAGTTCCACATCAGTGCCCTGAAGTCACGGGTCAGCTGGTTTAGTTTTGGACATAACTGGTGCCACTGGTAAGGTGGCGTTAATCGCCTGTGGCCCGTGACTGATGCGGGTGTCCACAAAAAAAATAAAAAGATTGCCGTGTATCAGCTGACGGGGTCATTTTACTGAGCGAGACTGCTGATGTGTGATTACAAAGTGTTTAAAGCTTTACTGACACCCCCCTCCCCCAACTAACCCTGGATGTGTGGGTGGAAAAGTACTCTGAGATTAAACTCAAGAATCAAAGATATCTGCAGCATAATTAAATGCTAATTTCACGCTTGCACGGGCAGGATAATGACTCGTGTCTGACCGTCAGCGCGCGGGTAAAGATTTGTGCCACCTGTGCTCCCGGCAGTGCGTCGCCCGCCCTCATGAGGTTATTTCCGCAAGCTGCTGCTCAGCTGTCAGCAAAAGTGTCGATGCGTGACGGTGTTGAGTTGCCCCTCGTCATCACGCTTACACTCTTACTATGGCTCTCACTGAGCACGTGCTACAGGTCACTAACCTGTCAGAAGAAGCATTTATGATCTGGATGTGCTTTGTTGGAGTCTGTTTGGACCATGCTGATATTTAACGATGATTGTTTTAGGATGATGGGAGCACAGAATCCAATTAGGTGTCTGACCTGATGCTTCTGTGGCTTCAGGGTGCAACAAAATGGACCAAAACTGACTTTTTTTTTATAGGGAAATGACATGCGGCGGTTGGCTTACAGGACTCTTAAGCATTAATCCTCTAATATAATTTAGTCAGCGTTAAAGCTGCACAGGTTCCTGGCATTTTGGGTTCTGGATTACATCTGGATATCTGGAGAACAAGAGGATACGAGTTGTAATAAAACACCCTTTAAATCACTTCTATTCAATTCAGTTTTTTTCCTACAGCACCGAATCACAACAGCTGTCACCTCTAGGTGCTTTATATTGTAAGATAAAGACCCTACAACGTTAGAGAGAAAACTCCAACAATCAAATGACCTCCTATGAGCAAGTACTTGGCAACAGTGGGAAGGAAAAACTCCCCTTTAACAGGAAGAAACCTCTGGTATATTTATTTTGGCCATTTGAGTTCTTGTGTTCATTTTGAAAACAACATTTCAGTGCTTTCCTTTTTCTGTTTGGCCTGGTGTAATTCTCCTGTGGCACATTTCTTATCTTAGCACCCAGATTATGTGCTTGAGCCGAGCAGGAAGCGTGTATCCGGTTCCCTGCTTTAATATGAACAAATCGAAGTATATTTGAACAAGGTACTGTTATTTTTCCA
>VOQJ01047346.1:38379-64564 GCA_015052665.1 Apistogramma diplotaenia | reverse complement strand
TAAGAATAATACTTTTACTGATGGTTTTTCTTTTATGTTTCTACTTTGTCATTGTTGTCAATGTTTCAAAAAAGTATTTGTTTTTTAATCAACCATAGCCACTGAGCCAGAATTTGGCTGGTGATTTAGTGACTGTGCTGGTTACTCCTTTAGAGATAGAATAGTAGCCAATTATTTTATACTTTGAAGCTGTGCCTTGCTGTGCTGCTGCAGGCAGAAACTGGTTACACTCTAGCATGTTATGGCATGGTGTTACAAAATGTTTTTTACTCAAGATCCCTTTAATCTTCTAAAAATATTTCACTTTAGCACCAGCAAAATACCCCAAATCACCGAGTGCTTCTTCAACCTTTTCTGCCTGTTTATCTTCCTAAAAATGGCTTCTTGACAGCCCTGTTAGGTGCCTTTTTTACACTTGAATGATTCATCAGTCAGTATGAAGCAGCCTAACAAAATAAAAATAAAAAAGTCTTCTAAAAATGGTCAGGTAGAAGAAGTGGACTGAAAATGAGTGAAAAGGCAGCCAATGTCTAAAGAAAAACTTGGAAAAGCCTGGAAAACTGCACGTTCAGAACACTTCAAAGAGAGAAATATGGCTCATTGGAAGCAAAATATAAAGAAATGAGGGGTGGCTTAAAACCTTTGCACATCACTATAACAAACCAAACACAGTTTGGTTTACAGGGACAAATTATTCAGATTTGTTTTCTTCTATATTCAAATCTTTTACAGTGTTCAAACAAGATCCTCAATCTTTTTTTTTTAATTTTCTGAAATTTGTTATGGAAGATTTGCTTAACTCATGCTTTTTAATATCACCAATAATGTAACCTCTGACGGGCTAATTGTTTCTATCCAAATCCCACTTGGAGAAATGGTTAGGAGTCACAGCATAATGACATAAAATGGTAATGTGCTCAGTCTGCTTCTTTGTCTCAAACACATGCAGATGCACACATAGTGAAAACTCTCTGAGGGCCTCAGAGGTTGTTATCCATCATTTTCCCGCTGCATCACCGCATCACCATTCTTTATTACTGTCATATTACTACGTTTTCTTGTCTAACTATACCCAGAAAATCTTTATTGATTGCATTCATCCCCCAACCCCAAGGCTCCACCCCCACTACACAGCCAGACTTAGGTTAGTTGGTCTAACTACCTAAGGCTGAATTTCCTTCTGCACTGTGTGCGTGTGGGTGAGAGCTCAGTGTTTATTGTGCATACGGGAAATTAACTGCCATAGAAACAGATGTTTGTTTGGCTCTGTTGGCGATTTATGGCTTTGAAAGAAGCCGGACGACTGTTTATTTATTCAACTTCTACATAGGGCCTTACATGTGTGTAGTTATTCCACTGATAAATGCACGGGCTACCGTGAGCACATGAAGCTGTGCAGCGTGTTCTTTAAAAACCAGAGGGGGGAGATCCACGCTGAATAATTTATGCCACTGTAACCCTCACGACACTATTTGTCTCACCACAGTCACATAAACCAAAGCAGGTTTGGCATGAGGTCAGAGCCCAGATTTAAACCAAATAAACAATGATCATGGTTATGGAGAGAGTGGGAGCTGCGTAAAAGCAATTTGTGAGATCAGAAGATTCAGTGAATCTATTTCTTTTTCCATGCGCTTCTCTCTTTGCAAACACACAGATATCACACGATGGTGTCACTTACTCTGAGTAAACATTTCGCCCCGCTGCAGAAACAGTACATTTGATACACTGCACTGTACGTATTCCGCCTGCTTTCTACAGAGACTAAATTACGTATCGGTGTAATCCCTCCGTAAGTGTTTATGCACAGCCAGGTTCCATTTTCTCTTTTGCTCTCTTTTTTTCCTCTCTACACACACTATGTGCAAATGACTTTTCTTTGTTTCTTTCGTGTCTTCTTCTCCCCCCCTCCTCTGAAAGTACAGATGTAACGTGAGCGGAGCGGCAGCAGTCAGCAGCCTCGGACCGGTTGAAACCTGTATGGATTGCTACTGAGAAGACACTTCCTCCACCCAGCACATCATCAACCAGGCCTAGAAAGAACTGGAAATCAGGAATAACTAATACACAGTCACAGAATTAATGTGGTCCTGCCTTGTGTGTGTTTTTCTTGATTGACCTTTTACTCTAACTTACGTGACACTCGCTCCTCGATTTGTGGAAATGCCACAGATATTATGTTGCTAATCCCGGGCTGACATTTTATTTTATATTAGGTATGAATACACTGTAAGTAGCCCCTGACGCGGTCCTACTTGCACGCTCGGATCGCGGAATGGCATGAGCGGTGCTGCGGCCAGCTGTTGACCGTCTTAACTTTTCCGGTTTTCACCGCCCGGCCTGAACGCAGCACAGGCTGAACTAGTAGGTGGCGTCTTCGGGAAGTTACTGTGAGCGCCGTCCTCCAATGAGAAGCGCCCATGACGCGCACCACAACGGTCCGCGCAGCTCCATATTGGTTCAGTCTTTTCGTAGAAATGTATTGCCCCCGAGGTGCACCTGAGCTTACGGTCTATTAACACAAAGCCAGGCAGGCGGGCTCAGGTATGTGGGCTACCAGCCGACAGACCGCAGGGCTGCAAACAAATGTTTCACCGAGCTTCGTTTCACCGAGTGGCGTCATCCCCGCAGTTTTTAACCGGGCTGAAGAATTAGGTTAAAGACGCACCTGGAAAGCGGATCGAAAAGTGGCATGCGGGGTGAAGAACAAATAATTGGATTGAGATAACGCCTCACGTGCAGTAAGTATTTTTTCTTATCAACACGCTCTTAAAAGAATAAAAATAGCTTGCATTAACAACCTGTAACTTGATAGATTGCGTTGCCATGCCTAATGGAGATAGGGTCTGCATTAAGAAACTGGTGTGAACGTTTAACGTGGGGATACACGCTTCTCCTTTCTCGTGAGTCAGCTGACCGGTGGGGCAGCAAATAACTTATAGGCAAAAAAATAAATAAAATAAAATTAAGAAAATCCTGGCGCGAGCCTAAAGATCAGCAGTTTCATCACAGTGCTACAGAAATGGCTGATTTCCTTTCTGGTGCACTTGTCTGCCTACACCGCGGTGCCTGAAGCTTATGTTTTAACCTCAGACCTGACTTAAAGCTGGATCGTAGTTAACTGTCTGCTGCCCATCTTTAAACTTAGAATCAGACTTGAACGAGCTTCACCTGAGCGGCTGGTATCACGTGGTGAAAGCCATAGATTCACCCCGAGCTATGAAGATCTCAGCGCCCGCCTGTCCTCACTGTCAGGACCGCCTATAGGCGCGCAGGGCCCCACCCTTTCCTGGGGGCCCACATTCACATGGAGCTGCGTTTAGCTTCACCAGAGTCTGATAAAGTCGACATATTCCGGTCAAGATGTAGTCTGAACGTAACTGAATTATTCCATACTTTTATTACTTTATTTGCAGTTTTAGCCCATGTCTGTGCTCTTAATCACAAAACTCGTGAAAGGAGCAAAAAACGTTTCACAGTTCACCAAAAGTAGGTTTTCAGACCTGAGATCAGCTCTTGTTTAGTGCATTCAGCACGTTTAACGGATCATAGTATAAACAAAATCACAGCTGCTGCTAACATCTGTGGTGATTCGTGGTGTCTTCAGAGGGATGTACGACTGTGTGTGCTCAGCGTACAGTCGGTGTTATGAAAGCCACGTTTTCACTGCTTCTTTTACTACTTCGCCCACCGACAGGTGGAGAGCATGTGTCTTCGGTCTGTCTGTCTATCATAACTCGGGAAATTAAGGACGGATTTCGATGAAAATTTCCGGAGTTGTTGGGGGAAACAAGTGATTACTTTTCGGTGGTAGGAATTTTTAAATGGATTGTTTACCACTATGAGATGTGGACAGTATTCACTTATTTGCGTCTAATTGCTTTAACTTTGAGGAAATATTCTTCAGAACATATAATTTTCTTTTATGGTAAATAAATCCCCCTTGCTAAATGTTTAAAACCAAAATTGATGAAACTTTGTGGAAATGTTCAGCAGGGGCATTTAATGTAAAAGGTCAAAGGTCAAGGTCACCAAACAATTTTCAAAAATCCCTATCTCATCACTGGTGACATTTTAAAAATCATATCTGTGATTTTTTTTTAAACTATTGTGATGAAATCACACACATACAATTAATGTCTCTGAAAATGTTTTTCTTCTTTTTTGCGTCATTTAGTTTTTTTTAGAGGATCCTATTAGAGTACATAAACTGAGTAGAATATATCCAGACTATAAATACAATTATCTTGTGGATCTTATTTTTTAAAAGAAAAATCTAAAATCACATTTTGTAGTTTTTATAAGCCAATTAAATACATTTCCTGTCTCTGTGATGGAGTAATTTATGATGGACTATGATAACATTGGGTGGTGTAGAAAATTTGTGGTGGGCGAGCTGAGCGCTCTGCTGAGTGCCCTTTAGTTTACAGCATGTTCTAAGTGCTGTGTAGATTCTCTGCTGGGGCAATACATGTTATATGTGCAAGTGGTTAAGCTCTACTTTACTAAAACCGCTGAATGATAAGTACAAAGTTACTAAAATGTACATGTATTCATTTGTTGATGCAGAAAATATCTAAATGTTGTCATGCTTGTTTCTAATTTGCTGCCAAGCCTCCTTTACAGTGCTGGAACTGCAGCGCCGGAGCCTATCCCAGCTGTCATACAGATTCTAAATCACCAAATGAATACACAAGCATTCCCGTGACGATACGATGCAGAGAATCTGCAGTGCACTTAAAACTTTAAATAAGACTCAGTGAAATCATGGCACATCCTGCTGATTTCACGCTGAAACTCTGAACATAACCTGCTCCTGACAGTTCTAGTTTTTATTCTCTCAGCTGCAGACTCAGTGCTGTTTAAGGGTTTCAGAGTAAAGATTAAATACTAAAGCTGAATTCAAACGCAGGCTCAGTCGGTGTACACATTTGATATGAGGTCTGCAAGTGCAGTGCAGGTGTCCTGTTTTAGGATCACGTATGAACGCTTCTAGAACAGTAACACTGTTGTAAAATTGCTTGCTGCCTACAGCAATAACTCACAGATTAAGGAATAAAGTTGCATCTGCAAATCTATATTTATTACTGATGCTCATCAGGAAAACCTAATATTTTAGGCCCTCCTGCTCTCCCCACAGAGGTCTGACTGACTTGTTTAGAATTGCTTGGTCAGGATATTCCACCAGGGGTAACCCTGGGTTTTCTTAGTGCAGAAGACCCAGGGTTACCTGGATAAACCCGAATCCTGCTTCAGTGTTCAAACCAAACTGATGTCCACGCCTCCTCCTTTAAGCTGTGGGACAGCGACCTTTAATATTTAAATGGATCCAGTTTAAAGTGCAGCCGTCACATCGGAGATGAACAGCAACACTGAGAGCGCACTCAGCAGTAAAATAATTAACTTCGATTAAAACGTGAATTTTATCGCTCGTGCCGTGAAGCACAATATTTACACTTTTCTGCAGCATTAACCGCTTATTCTCAGCAATTCTGAATTTTACTGTTACATGCTTATATTCTTTATAGCTTTTTCATGACTATTTTATCAGAATCATCAGAGAACGTCTGAAGCACTCTTTTATTTTTTTGTGTGTGTGTGGAGTCATGTGACACGGGAAATGGCTTTTGTGAGTGCGCGCAGAGCCTGAAGCAGACAGTTTAAACAGTTAGTTGATAACCATCATCACGATGGCCGTCATCACTGCCTGGGAATTTAGGCTTTGTCGAGCCAACTAATGCAAAGAGAGCCTGGCTGTGTTGGACTTCCTTTGTAGCATACCCCTCAGGTTTCACCTTCACATGCATATGATTTATGTAAAACTGATGTGTAGTAATATGGTACTATGAGAAAACACCACTGTAATAGTGATTATACACTAACAGCCAAGTGTGAGCGTGTTTACTAGCTTTAAGCCAAAGTGGGAGGATATTCCAGCAGTGTTTCTGTGGTTTGTTTGGGGATTTCTATTTGTATTATGTGTATGTATATGTTTTAATGTATGGATACTCAAGGTTTCTTTATTCCCATTGTATATTGTATATACAGTGAGACTTTTTGATGCACTCTGGGATGAAGCAGTACAGACACTTGTATAAAAAACACTACACAGAAAAAAAGTGTAGAACTATAAACAATTTTAATACTCAGATTTTAAAGAACACTCATACACCTATAAATGAATAAGATATATAAATACAAGGGAAAAGTTAAAGTAATTATTACTGACTGTGAACTTTGTGCATGGAAACTGTGGGGGAAAAGGCATTAACATTGTTGATCGTTCATGTATGTATTTGTATAACAAATGCCGTGAAGGCAGCTCATGCATGTTATTTGCTTGTTTGATGCTGTGAGAAATGATGATGAGATCAGCTTCTTATGGCTGATACACTGACAGCCTGTTGGCTTTATCACCCTTAAAGCTTCCTGTAACACGAACTCACTATTCACACCTCTCAGGAAATACTTGAAAATCATAGGTCATAATGTGTGCGGGGGGGGGGGCATCCAAAGTGTACAAAGTGTGCAGAAAGTGCAACATTCAGTAACTAGGAGAAGGATTTTCAATGTGTCACTAAATGAAATGCACTTCTGACAAACATCTTAGCGAATCAGAGCAGTTGGTGGCTTTGTCATCAAAGGACAGCGCGTTGTAATACGTCTGGATTTAGCACAGTCTTGTCCTGGTGCTTAAACACTATGAAGAGGAACTGAGTCCAGTGTAGCTCACCATGATAAAATTATAGGGCACATTCACACTCAGTTACTGATTCATGGCTCATGTAGCTGGTGGATCAATGTGTTACTCCAGGAGGCTTAGCTGACTGCATGACACGACCGCCCACTTTGGTAACCTGCTGGGGATTTAAACCAGAAAGATTTCCTGGTCTAACTCTGTCCTATTAATAACTCATGGAAAGTTATTTTTACATTTTTGTTTGTTTCCTGCTCAGACCGCTGATGGCAATGCTGCAAAGAAGAAGAAAAAAAAATCTCCAAGCTGTGCAGCTGATTTACTGGGTTCAAATTTCTTTGGGGCCTGTGGGGCCTGTGCAGTCCTTACACCCCTGAACTGCCAGCAAAGTGTCCGATTTTATGAGCAGGGGATATCAAAGAAAAATGTTTAAAGCAAAACCAATGCTAAAGTACTTGAACGGAGTCATTTGCACTTGCAAAAGAGCACAGGACATAAAGCACCACTGATGTCATAATTTCCTGTTGCATCTTTCTTGGCCCAACCAAGATGCAACAGATTGTAACGGCTGCAGTCAAGTGCAACTCACAGCACCTCAGCAGTTTGTTTTAACCAGATGCAATAACTCAATGATATATATCTATATATATAAATTGTATATATGATCAAAATGAGTCCATCAATGTAAAGTTTGTTTTAAGTTTAGTGCAAAAAAAACCCCCACCCCCAATCTGAACAAGATTAACTGATTCTGTCTGTCTGTCTGCAGTAATGTTCACGCTCACTGAGGTTGCATCCTTGAACGACATCCAGCCGACATACCGCATCTTAAAGCCATGGTGGGACGTCTTCATGGACTACCTGGGTCTGGTCATGCTCATGTTGGCCATCTTTGCGATGACCATGCAGATCACCAAGGACCAGGTAGCTTGCCTTCCATGCATAAACGAGACCGAGGAAGTCTCAGGAGCAAAACACGAGTCCTCATCCAAGGGGGCCCCGGTTGGAACATGGACCCCACCGGTCACTAAGGACCTAACGGATGAAGCTGTCCGTCAGATTTATGAAACACATCCCCAACCAACAGGGGTCAAAACAAACCTGGACTTTCAACAGTATGTCTTTATCAACCAAAAGTGTTACCATGATGCCTTGCCCTGGTATTCCAAATACTTTCCATACCTCACCCTCATCCACACCATCATCCTCATGGTCAGTAGCAACTTCTGGTTCAAGTACCCCAAAACGAGTTCGAAGATTGAGCATTTCGTTTCTATTCTGGGACGGTGTTTTGAGTCTCCCTGGACAACGAAGGCTTTGTCCGAAACTGCTTGTGAGGACTCCGAGGAGAACAAACAGAGGCTCACCGGCACCTCTTCAGCACCAAAGCAGGCGTCTCTAGAGGGGAATGATGAAAGCATGAATGTGAGTCCATCCACACCCATGCTCAAACTGAGGTTTTCTGCAGATAAGCCTATAGTGGAGGTCCCAAGTAGTATGACAATCCTGGATAAAAAAGATGGCGAGCAGGCCAAAGCCCTCTTTGAGAAGGTGAGAAAATTCAGAGCTCATGTGGAGGACAGTGATTTAATCTACAAGCTTTATGTAGCACAGACATTTGTCAAATCTGTCAAGTTTGTGTTGATATTGGCCTACACGTCAGCCTTTTTGGACAAAATAAAATTTACTCATGAATGTAAACCCGATATAAAACATCTGACAGGATATGCAAAGTTCTTTTGTACGCACAATATGGCTTTCATGCTAAGCAAGCTGCTCATCACCTACACGGCACTGATATCGATCTACGGGATGACGTGCTTGTACTCTCTCTTCTGGGTGTTCCGGCGCCCTCTGAAAGAGTACTCGTTCGAGAAGGTCAGGGAGGAGAGCAGCTTCAGTGACATCCCTGATGTCAAAAATGACTTTGCGTTTCTCTTACACATGGTTGATCAGTACGACCAGCTTTACTCGAAGCGCTTCGGCGTTTTCTTGTCCGAGGTCAGCGAAAACAAGCTGAGGGAGATCAGCCTCAACCACGAGTGGACTTTTGAAAAATTAAAGCAGCTCGTCACCCGTAACGCCCAGGACAAGCAGGAGCTGCACCTCTTCATGCTCTCGGGTCTCCCGAATGCGGTGTTCGACCTCACAGATTTGGAGGTGCTAAAACTGGAGCTGATTCCTGAGGTGAGGTTCACGGCAAAGGTCTCTCAAATGACCAGCCTGCAGGAGCTGCATCTCTGCCACTCTCCGGCCAAAGTCGAGCAGACGGGTTTTGCTTTCCTCCGCGACCATCTCCGCTGCCTTCACGTCAAGTTCACTGATGTTGCCGAGATCCCAGCTTGGGTGTATTTGCTCAGGAGTTTGAGGGAGCTTAATCTCATTGGCAACCTGAGCTCGGAAAACAACAAAATGATTTGCCTGGAGTCCATGCGAGACTTGAGGCATTTGAAGACATTATGCCTGAAGAGCAACCTCACAAAAATCCCCACAAACATAACGGAGCTTTCTCCGCATCTGATTCGGTTAATGGTGCACAACGATGGTACCAAGTTGCTGGTATTAAACAGTTTGAAAAAGATGACAAATCTAATTGAAGTGGAGCTGCACAACTGTGAACTTGAGAGGATCCCCCACGCTATTTTCAGCCTAACCAACTTACAGGAACTCGACCTGAAATCGAACAACATCCGAACCATAGAGGAGATCATCAGCTTACAGCACCTCAAGAGGCTGACGTGCCTTAAACTGTGGCACAACAAAATAATCACAATTCCATCCTCCATCGGCCACATCAAGTCTCTGGAGGCTCTCCACCTTTCTCACAACAAACTGGAGACCCTGCCTCCCGCCCTGTTCACCCTGCCTAAACTGCGACACTTGGATGTGGGCCACAACTCCATCTCGGTGCTTCCTCCAGATGTGGGTCTCCTCCACAACCTCCAGCACTTGGCCATCAACTCCAACAAGCTGGAGGTGCTGCCCAAGACTTTATTCAGATGCACCAAGCTTAAGGTGCTGTGTCTGGGGCACAACGCGCTCACTACGCTGCCAGAGGCTGTGGGCCAGCTGGTCCAGCTCACTCAGCTGGAGCTCAAAGGAAACTGTCTCGACAGACTGCCCCCCCAGTTAGGAAACTGCCGCCTGCTGCGCAGAAACTGCCTCGTCGTGGAGGAACACCTTTTCGACACACTTCCTATGGACGCTAAGGAAGGCATCTGTCGAGAAACGTTTTAGCACAAAAGCCGCTCGGAATAAGACGGCTGGCTGAAACCATTAGTTTTGTATTATGCATACATTTCCTGATTATTTTTTTAGGCTGCCATAGTTGCTTCTATTTAAATACGGCATGAAAAAGGATCGTTTTTGTTGTCGCAAAGGATGTATAATTGTGCTTTTTTGTAGCTTTAAGCTTCTATAGACCAAAACTGCTCCAATGACACATTATGTAGAATTGTCATTATTGTTTTAGGTACTCAGGTATAAATGTAACCACGTGAACTGTCTTTTTGCCTTAACTGCTGCTTTTTTTCCCCACAAAGAACAATCTGAAAAAGAATAATTCATGATTTTTTTGTCAGTTTTTTTCGTTTTTTTGTTGTTTGAACTTGTTGAAATTGTGTAACCTATGTATTTTTTTTCATGCACACCGATGTAGCTGAAAGAACCCGAGTTGTAAACTCAGGTGGAGACTGAGCATCAGAAATGAACCTTTACCTTAGTGGAGATTGTATACGAAGGCCTGCAGTAATTCATTCGCACATTGAAACCCTGATGATGTAAAGATCGGTGGATGTCCTTCGTGATAACCTGTTGAGAGAAATCGAACCTGATAAAAGGGAAATCGGTCAACCAGCTTTTGGAATCACGTTTTGAAACGTGCACTGGAACCTGTTCTGTTGAGCTGATGGTCCTACATTTCACAATGATGATATCTGCCTTCATTCTTCTCAGTGTACTTCTGTGTAGGCCTGATTATGTGTGTGTTCTTCAGAGGTGCTGTACCACCTCGACGAGCCTGTGCTCAAAGTTCATTTTTATGGTACAATAAAACGACTCTTGATTGACGTCCAGTCGTTCATCTCCTTCAGAGACACTTCACTTCTGCTGTCATTTTGGAATTTCTTATTTTTAAATATCTTTTTTCTTAGTGAATTAAATCATATTTAAAAGGATGTGTCACTGGAAAATCAATAAATTTGCTTTCAAAATGGACCTATTTTGCTCATTTCCACCTCCGTTGTTTTATTCTCTGACTCGACACGATTCACGGTTCAAACAAATCTTTACTTGGCATGTACCGGTACTTGGTACAGCCCCTCGGCTGAACCTCTCTCCAACGCTTTAAGACAAAACCTCTTCCGATTGTTGCTCAAACCTTCAGTCTGGAAGCGTTTAGAGCGTTTGGCTCACAGGGGACTACATGCAGTGTGCCAGGAAAATATCACCCACACCATTACACCACCACCACCACCTGAACTGTTGATACGAGGCTGGACGGAGCCGTGCTTTCATGTTGTTCACATCAAATTCTGGCCCCAGAAATCAAGACTCACCAGACCAGGTCCTGGTTTTCACTTCAAATTGTCGCCTCAGTTTCTTGTTCTTCTCTGACAGGTGTGGACTTTTGCTGCTGCAGTCCATCTGTTTCACAGATGTGTGTCCACAGATGCTTTTTTGTATACTTGGAGTATATATGAGTGGCTATTTGAGTCACTGTTTCGTTCCCGTCAGCTCGAAGTAGTCTGGCCTTTCTCTTCTGACCTCTGGCATCAACAAGTTTTTTTCACCCAGAGAACTGCTGCTCACTGGATAATTTCTCTTTTCCGGGCTATTCTCTGTAAACCCTAGAGATTGTCGCGTGGGAAAATCCCAGTAGGTCAGCAGTTTCTGAAATACCCAGACCCGTCTGCCTGACACAACAACCACACCACGTTCAAAGTCACTGAAATCGTTCTTTCTTCCCCATTCGGTTTGCTTACTTTGAACTTCAGCAGGTCACCGCAGCCATGTCTACACGCCTAAGCACACTGAGCTGCTGATTAGACTGTAAAGTTAAAAGTAGTTCCTAAACTCTTTGTTGCCTTGTGATGGCTGGAAGTAGAAAAATGTCAGTCTCCCACCCCACCCCCACCCCTTAGTGCTTGAGTGAAATTCTTCTTCATGAGTCACAATAAAAGGACTGAAGTTTAATTTAATCAAGTACAAAAACTGCACGTTTGTGTACTGCAAGCTCGTTACTGATATAACTTAAAGTTCTATTCTCTCATCTAACTAATGTTACTTCCAGCCCCAAAAAACTCTCAAAACAATACGAGCTGCGATGCCAAATTTGAGCCTCTAATCAAACAAACCAGAAAGCTGTTATATGCAGGCTGTGGTTTATTCATTCTCTGTTTCACATTTAATTTGGATTTACTTTCTAACCCGAATCCACATAGCCTTGTGCACATGAACACTTTTCTCTCTGGTTCTCTTTGGATTCAAAGCCTCAGCAAAAAAGACAACAAAGGATCATGGATGCGAACCTCCTGGTTCTCTGGAGCCTTTCTCTTGGAGTTTGTGTGTCTGGCTACATGGATTTGCTCCCACAGTCATGCATTGCAGGTTAATGAGCCTAAACTACACTGTGTCTGAGTGGTTGTCTGTCCTGTGTTAGCCCTGTGTTGTGTTAGTCCTGTGAAGCTGGGCAATCTGCTCCCAGTGTACTCATCCATCAGCCTGTGACAGCTAGGATAGGCTCCACCCCCCCACAGCCCCATACTGGATAAGCGATTACAAAAACACGGGCATGTGGACAGCAGAAAAAATACAGGTGGAACCAAAAAAAAAAATTACTCCAATGCAGCAGTTTCTTGTTACATGACATTGTCCCTCCTGGAAAATCATTTTTTGTCCCCTCCACCCTTTTCTGCTTCCTGCACCAGAAACCTGAGAAATAAAGATTTTACGTGTCCCTTAAGGCCATCAGTACAAAGGCCTCTGTGCCAGTGCTCTTTTGTTAATGTTGCCAGGAGACAAACGACAGTGCTACATTGACCCCAGCAGTTCCCAAGAAGTGGGATGATCAGTGTCCTCTCCACTGAAGTCCAATGAGTCCACATAATGTGTTTCTAGTCATCAGATGCCTGAAGTTAATGACTGATACAGGAAATGCCTCGTTCCTCGATCATTTTGTCCAGCAGAAGATATTTTCTGTTGCAGCCGTAATTCCCATCAGACCGTTCCTGTACAGGGGTGAGATTTGATGGTGGTGGTTTCCTGCAGACGAGTAACAATGTGTGTGAGTCCTTTTCTGCAAATAATAAGAACAGACCCATCCTCGAGACATCCTGCTCTGGAGTGCCAACGTGTAGTGTCATGTTTCTGTTTGCCTATCCTGAACCTCATTCACTCTTCTTTCACTTTTTACATTCCTGTCTCCTTCTTATCTGTAAGTCACATTCATTTATAAATAATCAGACAAACCAGGTCTGCGAGCCCCTTCTGAACCCCTGTTGTGATGAACCTAACCACGGGTACTTTGGGAACATACAGGAGGTTCGTTTTTAAACAAATCAAAAGAGCTGACAATGATCAAAAAGTCAGTGTTTGTTAAAATTAAAGAAAATGAATACGCACAGAGAAAACTTGTTGGGTGTGCTGTAACACTGGAATGCCTAATAATGACAGTCAGCCAGTTATACTGTCTGTGCTGTAAATCAACATCAGAACTGGGTCCATTTGGCTTTGCAGAGAGTGAAAATTGCAGGGAAGTCGTTAACGGATCCAATTTTTCAATCAACTGCACTGCTGTTTGGAGTGTAGTGATGGATGCCAGCCTCACAAATGGATTCGTATTTTTAGATCCAGACAAACTAAATCCTGAAAAAGTTAAATTTTCAGTCACAAAAAAACAAAAACAAAAACAGGTTTTGGGCCTTTCCACTGTGATAACGCTGTAACGTGCACATAATGAATGTGGAAAAACAGATCTTTTTATAATTGCGCTTCAGCTCCTTATCATCTGGCTTGCTATAAATGATGAAAGTAATCCTACAAGGCTTTGTGTTCTCTGTCAAATTTTAGACGTGTGGGGTAAAAGGTGTCTTTCATTTGGCACATTCCTCAGTGATTTTGCTCCATACTGACATGATAGCATCACACAATTGCTGCAGGATCTGTTGACTAAACATCTATGATGAGAATCTCCCACTCCACCACATCTGTGGTGTTTAAACGGTGCTCAGCTGGTGCCAAGAAAATATCCCCCACATTTTTCCCCCCAGAAAGATGTACCATCACCGCCAGCAGCTTGAACCCTTGATACAAGGTGGGATGGATTCATGTTTTCATGTTGCTTACACCACATTCTGACCCTGCCATCACCACAAGACAAGACTCATCAGACCAGGCAACATTTTCATAGTCTTCCAATGTTGAATTTTGATGAGCTCATGTCAACTGTATCCTCACTGGCACTGGCACCCACTGTGATGTAGCCCATCTGCTTCACGATACGTCATATTGCGGGTTCAGAGATTATCCTAAAAAGCACAATTTGAACTTCAGCAGGTCGTCCTGCTCATGTCCCACCGTGATTGACTGCCTCGATATTTGTGTCGATGAGCAGGTGATCAGGTGTACTTATCAGGTGAGTATACTGTAGGTTATTACGGAGTGGTTTTACCTGTCAAGCCCACCTCAGACCAGATCAGGTAGTGTGTGATCCATTAAAATGAGTTGACGGCAGAGCCATTATCTGCTGCACTTTGCTGCCCTCTGCCGGTTGGAGAAGAAATATAATCGAACCAGCCTTTCTTGCAGGCGAACCAGCTTTAGCTTCGTCAACAAAGCCTGTCCGCTCTTTTTGAAATAATGAACCGTCGCAAAATGGGTCCGTTTCATCCTGAGGGAAGACGAAAAGAGGCTGTTACAAAAATCCCGACTACACGGTATATAAAGCCTGTACTTTGTGCAGTCTCTAAACGGGGCTAATGTTATTTGGGGACGTTACAACCTCGGTTAAAGTGTCTGTTTGTTGACTCTTTTTGTTGACTAAATGTTAGTGGTAAAGTCATGTCTTTAGACTCAGATGCAAACGTCGCATTAAGCTTTATTAACACACTGTCGTGAGTCTAGCTGTGCGGCTAAAGCTAGCAGCGAAGATGGCTGAGCTAGCCAAGTTTGTAACGTAAACACTGCTCTGCCTTAGCTGCTACGTTCACGGCCACTGTTTACATGACTACGCGTTTTATGGTTATTTTTGTTTCATGTGGTGCGCAGAGTACCCCAAGACTTCATAGATGCTATGAGACGTATATCGGGTGAATCAGACATGAATGCTCAGACTCAGCCAGCCCAGAAAGACGCAGGTAACCTCCGTGGACACTGAAGCATGTCTGCCACAGCAGTGCTATATCGTGTTTTAGGTAATTTCTCTAAACTTACTTTGTGAACTCAGTCTAACTAGGTTGCATTTTAATCTTCCAGCTCTTGATAAAGTTGATAAATGGAAGTCTTCATTCAAACCAATTGGTGGAGAAGATGGAGACTCTCAGGACCAAAGCACAAGTTGCACAGAAAAGTGAGTCATATCTACTGTAGTCTTGGTTCAAGATGCCACACATTTGAGACTTTATTGTTTTTATGTAGTGGCGTAAAAAGTCCAAAAATTGTCTAAACAAAACTGAGAACTTTAGTGTGTGAACGTTCAGCTGTTGTAGCTAAAAGATAATCCCTCTCTGGTCTTAGGCGTGGGCTTTATGACCCTTACGAACCTCTGTCATCAGACTCTGAATCTGAGATGCTACAGGATCAAGACCACAAACTCTCTCCGCCCATTGAGGATGGCAGTGTGGAGCGTCAGTGTTTATCTCCAATGAGAGACTGTCCCGATGACCAACACTGGGACTCGGCCTTCTCCAAACCAGGAAGCAGACCCCTAGACAGAGAATTTAGCACTGGAACCAGACCTGCAGAAATGCCAGGTCTCAGTCCGGTAATTAGACAGCCCGAGGAACAGATTTATAACCCAGAACCTGAATTACTTCATTGTCCAGGTTTTGGTTCCTTGGATGAACCAGTGGACCAGAGAGGTGGCAGCCCTGACCGGCTTATTCGTGGCTCCTCCACATTTCCTCCACCTTTTGGACAGAGAACCAATGGGGAGAAGATAACAGTTCCAGAATACAAGATGGAGGTATCACATCAGTCTCTGCAGGTCTTTTTAAGCAGTTTGGTTACTGTGGTTCTGAAGTTGTGAACTTCAACAGGATTCAGTGTCTCCAGTATATACTTTGATTATTTTTTTTATATATATCGAGATATCATTCACAATTAAGGTGTTATTGAGCCTTTCTCCCCTCTTTAGACTATTAGATTATCCCCACCGAGGTTGCAGGACTATCAGCGTAATTTGGGCTATATGAAAAAAGGTAATAGCAGTTGGCACACATGACTCAGTGTCTCACTATTTCAAATAAACAACAAAAAATCACTTTTAATCACATCACGACTCTGAGCAATTCTCTGTATTATATTGTTCTACAGGCCTGGACCAAGACCCACCTTCAGCAAAGGTGATGAGGAATACGCGCAAAACTGTAATCATGGACAAGTAAGCACTGGGCCTGCAGACCGTAATAAGAACACAGTTGCATATGCTCACATTTTCTCTCACAGTGTTATCGCAGGTCAATCTTTAAACTTTCCTGCCGCTTGTTTGCACTGAAACAATAATCTGTCAGTCAGAAAGTGAAGGCCACGTTTGTTGTTCTCCCTGTTTGCGATGCTTTCGTACCACATGGTGCACATTTGTTTTATTGCTGAAGTTGGAACTGCAGTTTGGCACTTCCACCTTGGCTTCCTCTGTCACGCCTGAAGGTTGCCACAAGAATATTTCAGACCAAACAAACCTAACTTGGAGCTCTTGCGTAAACCTGCTTAAGCAGTTGGGTTTAATCAAACAGAATGTCAGCAAAAATGAGGACATGCATGTATCAACCATTCCAGATAAAAGCGCTCACAGTTAGGTTCATGCAAACTGAAACAATTTCCATAGCGGTTTGGGTACAGCTGTGCTGGCTCTGCGTTTTGGTAGCAGAATGGTTCAACACAGCATCTGCAGAGCATCACTCATGCTGTGCTGTACTATCAAGCCCTGATTATAAGCTGTAAATTAAAAAAAATACTTTCCTCATTACACAGACCTGTGCCTATTTATTTTTGTCCTACTGCGTTATGGCCGTGCTAATGTTTCCTCCTTTATATACATTCAGGAGGCATAAAAGTTACATAGCAGCTAATTCAAAGAGTGCGACGGATGCGCTGTCCAGATATGGAAGTTTGTTTCAAATCCAGTTTTGTAACATATTTGCCAGGTTTTACCGGGGCAGTCTGGATTAGTTACTGTCTAAATCTTTTAAATTACGCAAATCATTTTTCCTCCAGGACACCCATCTGTTGTGACCTTTGTGTGGTTGAGCTTGCCAGTGGGCAGGAGCTGCAGGATCACTTGGACAGCAAATGTCACTGGGACACACTGGAGCACATTCAGCAGAATAATAAATATGATGATCTAACGATAGCGTTCCTTCAGGTATGATCTTCGACTGTACGCTGAAGTGCATTTGCCATTAATCTAAGTACGTCGTTCATGCAGCATAGATGCATAAACCGATGACCAACAGACTGTCGGGATTGTGTTTGTAAATTTCTGTAGGAAGTGATGCTGTATAAAAGCCATCGTTGTGGCCAAGCAGTAGAGGACGACGCACTTCAAAGTAAATGCATTTGTTAAAATGAAAAAGTCAAAAACTGTGAAAGATGTTTGCCTTCTGTTCCTAAACTAAAAAAGAAATGCTGACTAATGCTAACTTAGATCTGATTGTGTTTTCAGTACTGCAGGAAAACGAGCATTTGACAAAGATTGAAATGTTTCATTGTGCCGCTTGCAAAGTATACACGTCCATATCTGTAGCTGAAGTGCAGACTCACATCACCTCTGAGGAACACATCTCTTGCACTAAGGTAACACTGCTGTCCTGCAGCATAACAACCCAGATGTGATTTTCTTGAAATATATTTTCTATTTATTATGATTGTTTGACTTTCCTGAAGGAGTTTGAAATGCATCAGAGACACGCTTGCCTCAGCAAAGCAGAAGCCATGATGAAGGAGCTGAAACCACAGTTTGAACACTTCCTGAAGGTATTTTGCAAGAGATTTCCAAAGTATTGACAGTACTGGAAAAACAGCTTAGCATAATAGTACAAAGCTAGAAACAGCTGGGGCTGGGACTTTTAATGTTTAAAAAGTCATTTTTACAAAGTGGTTATTTTGGCCTTTTGAATTTAAAAGATGTAGTTAGTGGGGTTAGGTTAACTCGTGACTCTAAATTGCCCGTAGGTGTGAGTGTGAACGGTTGTCTGGCTCTTTCCAGGGTGTACCCCACCTCTCGCCCTGTGACAGCTGTGATAGGCTCCAGCCTCACTACCCTAAACAAAGATGAGCTGCAAAACCAAAATAAACCTTTCAGAGACAGTAAAACCTTTTAGGAGTGGTAATAAATCAACAATCTGGCAAAATTATTTCCTTGGTTTAGAAAAACCTTCACATCTAGTCAAGAAGGTCTGATATAAAGATTAACCAGTGACGTGCGGTGAGGGTCTTGGCTGCTGACATCATCATATCAGATTTACAAACAAACCTACAGAGCAGCTTATTCAGCATTTGATTGCAACAGTTAACGTGTTTTGTTTAAAATTTCATATCAGCATTCTTTACAAATACAAACTAACGTAGAAAAAATGAACTTTAAAAACGTTATCGTCATACCTTTACTTATAAATGAAGTCCATGCGCCGCTCCTTTTGAAGAACGGCATCGATAACTGTTTACTGTAGCTTCCTGTCTAATTCTATTATTTTGCAGCCGAGGAGTCGCTGGGATCACCAGCGCCACCTGCCATGAGGCACGAGCACTGCGTGCCTCACCTAGTGTCTCTGCAGCAGTTTTATGATCACTCAGCACAAGAATACATTACACACATAGAGTTGTTGATAAAGAAAAACACTGTGCATTATATACACCAGCTAAAATATAGAAATGTAGGTCATATAGTAAAAGTGTTCGAACTTAATAGCAACATGCAGAGGGACAGAAATACGGTCTCACTGCATAGCATGCAGCACAATTAACATAGTCATTACACAATCCATGGTGAGGCTCAGCGGGCTGCTGCCTCACCGCTCGTCTCTTAGTGTTTTGTCAAGTGGCAGAACTGCCTAAAACTGGTTTGGGTTTGTTTTTCCAAGGTCATCTTATCTGGTTTGATTTACCTGGTCCAGACAGCAGGGGGCTGTACATGTGGGTTAGTGGCACTGATTGGGGGTGGCTGATTAGGTTTTAGAGCAGGTGTGCATCCTCAGTTAGAAACAATGCGTGGTGAGGACAGTAGAATCCTCTAGCTCTAGTTCTGGTGATGTTTATTTTATTAAATTGTTGAGAACTTAAGTTGAATGTGTGGTTAGAGGTACACACAAAATGTAAATACACAAATGCTGATCCGAGTTGAGGGGATCGAGAAGAAAGCAGACATGGGTTCAACTCTTCATCTTTATTCGTTTAATTCACAATGATATGTGCAGCAGCATCAGTAGGTTGAAAACCTTGCAAACAAACAAAGCAAAAATAGTTTTTAACTAAAGCTCATCGAAAGATTTTAATTAAATTTTAATCAATTTAAGCATCTACCAGCTTATTTGAATGGTAAACGTGAAAATTCAGCGATTTTGAAAAAATATCTAAAAATGGTGAAGTTAAATGGAAAACAACTTTAAAATACAAATCACTGACTAAATATAACCATTTAATTTACTTAAAATTTTTATATTTCCATGATGACAGGTGAGGGCCTCACCTGCCTCCCCTGACTGCACATCACTGAGATTAACTTTACATCATGAATGTAAATACAGAGGGTTTACAACAAGGTGCAAACCACTGGTTACACTCAAGAACAGAAAGGTCAGATTAGGCTTTGCCAGGAAAGACTGAACAGTTCTGGAAACGATTCTTTAGACAAATGAAAGCAAGATGAACTGGTATGAGAATGATGGGAAGAGTAAAGTATGGAGCAGGAAAGAAACAGCTGATGCTCTGAAGTATATCACATCATCTTTCAAACATGTTGAAGCCATTGTTATGGCACGGGCATGTATGGCTGCCAGTCAATGCAAAATCTACTGTTTGGTGCGCCTTGACTGTTTTAACTAATATGAGACCATAATGAGGATATAAATTATTTTTTTATTCACTGAATTTGGCATATTCAAATTGTTATGATTTGGCAGTTCAGAAGCAGAATACTTGATATTAAAGAAAGTAAAATATATTGGCGTGTGTAATGTGTAGGTAGGTCCATGGGACGTTCCCTCTTGTAATGTTGTTTTTGATGAACTTTTAATGAACTTGTATGAAGTGAGATGTCACAACCAAATTTAAAAGCTACTCTGTACTTTGGCAGCAAACGAAATCGTTCTATATCAAAAGTTATTACAGTAAAAAAATCATATTAATGCATTTATTTCCACTCTCTGTACTCTATGCTTGATTAGCAGCACAGGCAAATGATACCCTGCACAGCTAGTAGTAATTGCTAGTAATTAAAGTGGATGTACTCAGTGTGCCTGGAACTGCAGAGATGTAACTAAACGAATTCTCTCCTTTCAGGGTGGCAGCCTATTTGAATGACAGAACTCACTGGATGTTGTTGTGAAACTGTTCACACCGAATTGCTGCATTGGTCGGATGAAGGGACAGCTGACTGCCGCTCACCACACATAACTGCTGTCCCAGGACTCGTGTGTAATGCTATCAGACATGCTGTTGTGGGTCTGTGAACACAATAAGAGCTTTTCTTTGTTTATATACGGTTTGCCATTTCACAGCTGCCTCAGGTTACGTTGACTCCACCTACTTTCAGATAACCTTCATCTGGTTGGCTGTACTTTGTAAATACTTTGTCATTTACATATCAAATGTGCTACTTTTGAAAACAAAACATGAATGTAACAATAATCTGAAAAAAACTCAACTGGTTTCTTTGTCTTTTATTTAGAACAACACAAATGTTTTAAGCATTGTATCTGTGTGATATAGTACATTTAAAATTAAATTATTTCAAAACAGTATATTTAAACATTAAATATAGGTGACATGTATGAAGGGCTTGGTCAGCACGGGTTGTGCGTGTTAGGTCTCTTTTTTTTTTTTCTTCCTCAACCACCTTCAGTTTAAGTCTTGTTAGAAACAACGCAGTTACTGAAATACTATAAAACACTTTTTCTATGCATGACAAGTTTGCAGACATTTTTTTTTTCCTTTTTGCACTTTCATTCAAAATATTTCTCTCAGTAACTCTGGCCTGAAAAGACTGTGGGCTTTGATTTGACAGTGTTGCAGTACAAAGGAAACATGGGTTGTTTATGTGAATATTGATACAGAAGTGCTCCCAGAAACTGACTCAAACCATGAGAAATCTGAGGTAAAAGTTGTCTTCATTAGAAATGGATTCCACACTACATTACTGCATAAAACAAAAACAGTCTGTCCACTTGGAACTGTATTCCCCCCAAAAAATGGACCATGTAAAAACAGACAAAAGGTAACAATATCCAAAATAATTGATTTTTTTTCATCTGTCCAAATGTCCAAACGTGTACAATATCTCAGACATTGAGCAATATTGTACTTTTGGCCAGTAATTTATTGGCTTAAAAAAAAGTGAAAGAACATCCAGTATACATACACATACAGTCTAGTGAAATCTAAAACGGTCCCCACTGGCCTCATGAGGCAGCATGTGTGGCTGTCAAAGAGCTGTCTTGGTCAGTCTTGAAGGTTGGGGTGTCTGTGGGCAATGAGGTGACCTCTACCATGCCTAGCCCAGTGTGAGGGACGCTAGTGTTCATTATGTGTCTCTGTAAATGTTTAATCCAGTCCTCCTGAACTGACAAGGGACCCTGGAAGACCAGGTCACAGAACCTGGAAAGATGAGAAGAAAACGAGAATAAATACACAATCAGGCCACCGGTTACCTGGCAGCTTGAGACTGGGAAACAATTGACTTGGTGGGGAGGGTTACCTGCAGGTGAGCCTGTACATTTCCTCTGGTGTTTGAGTTAAGGGCAGTGTCTTCTTTTTCGAGCCAGGCCTTGAGCGTGTCCTGACTGCTTTACAGTCAATTGCTGAAAGACACAATTTCATTTACAGCATATTTAACACTGATGGACAAAAATCTTTGACCACTGGAAAACTGTCCAGTAATGTTTCAGCAGTAGTTCTTTGAATGGCTTTGACTGTGTGGACATTTCAGACTTGTGCTTTATTATGCATGGTCGAATGAGGCTAAGACACGGGGACTTGGATCAAAGCGTGATGATCTGCTCCTGCAGGGAAAGCAGGTCCTGACAGTTTGAAGCCATCAAGAGGTCCCTCTGCAATTAAAAATCCTTGCAGAGTCTGAAAAGCTGATGCCCTCCTACATTCCTACCTCAGGGAGGACACAAATAACCACTGGTGCACTAAATATAACTAAGATTTGGACATCACAGCTCCTTTTGGTTTCCAGCCACACAGTTTTATCAGGCTGCGATTTCTGCTGCTGATGCTTGAAAGTTTGTGAACCCTTTGCATAAACATGACCTAAAACATTGTCAGAATAAAACAATCCAGTTAAACGAGATTTAAAAAGTGCATTGTCATTTTTTATTTAGCAATCCAGCATTAAATATCTGAGGGGTAAAAATATGTGCCCTTTTAGTAACTGCTGCAACATTACTGCTGGATTAGGGTTAGGACTCTGACTTGGCCACACTGCTTTCATTCTTCTTTAACCTTAAGGCAGAAATACTAGTGTGAAGGTCATTGTATTGCTGCATGACCCACTTTCTCTCTAGAGATTCACTGTGCAGACAGATGTCCTCGTTTTCCTTCAGAATTTGCTGGAATAACTCAGAAGTCATTGTTCCCTCTGTGATGGAGATTCATCTTGGCCTAGTTGAAGCAAGCTAGGCCCACACCGTGATACGACCATCTGCTCCTCTCCCTGCCACGCACAGCCTTGTTGTGTGGTGTTCTCATAACAGTCTCACGAAAATTTGCCAGTGTGAAAGCGCCGTCGCCCTGGCTTCCTCTGTGATCACATGAACTACACACCTTGCTCTTGGGTGATCTTTGTGGGTCGACCACTCCTGGGGAGGGTAACCGTGGTCTTGAATCTCCTCCATTTGTACACAATCTGTCTGATTGTGGAATGGTGGAGTCCAAACTCTTAAGAGATGATTTTGTAACCCTTTCCAGTCTCGTGAGCATCAACAACCCTCTGCCTGAGTTCCTCAGAGAGATCCTTTGTTCTTGGCATGATGCCTGACCACGTGGTCAGATTCAGACAGATGTCTGTTCTTAAATTACAATAGGACAGACACACTCACACCTGATTGCCATCACACTGATTAAAAACATCTGACTCCAATATTATGTGTGAGCAATGCAGATAATATTGGATGATTTGAAGTTGTTTTTTGGTCACATTTATGCAAAAATAAAAGGTACTACCCAATTGTGTCATTTTCAGGTTTTATCTAGCAGCTGAGCAGTTTTTATGAGCGGATGCCCACTTTGTTTGCATCAGGTGCATATGAAAACCAATATTTTGATGATAATGTGATCTGTGAAGATTCTAAGTGACGATTTAAAACTCTTCCACTGACTGACAGTTGGTAACAAGCCAAGACCAGGGAAAAACATAAAAAAAAATGGATTTGACACCTTAATAGAATGCTGTGCTTTGGTGAGAAACCACATCTATGTTCAGTGATCAAAAAAACAACTTCATGTGGCATCTTTAAGTGAGGTGACATAAAATATTTGCTTTAATTTATAGAGACGTGTTCATGCACTTGTCATGCCAAAATTTTTCTACCAGCCCTGGATGAGAATTGAGGTCCAGAAGGCATTTTGAAATCTCTGTTTCTACAATGCAAAAGGACGTGGATCCTTGTACAAAGATGTGCCAATAAAAATCAGATGGGAACTGTTCCAATTCCAAAAAAATGTGTTTATTGGAACACACAACCGAGTAAGTAGCCACCTCTTTCTGTGATGGTGGGCAGGAACTTGTACCTCTGCACCACTTCTACAGTACCAATAATAAAGAAATTTGCTCAGGAACGGTCACAACTATGGACTGGTTTCAAAGATATGTATAACTTAACCAGCTCAAAGCATCTGATTGCTATTTGTTTACATCTCTAATCTTCATCCAGAGGAGTGTTTTAACATAACGTGAGAATCTCCATGGCTGTAAGCACATCACATGACCATTTACGTATACTGAGCATGGGTGTGCTAGAGTAAAAAGGAAGCAGAAGAGAAGTTGTTTGTGGCAAAAGAACAGAGATGATTTTTTTTTTTTTTTTGTCTAAAGTGGAACCATTACTAAAACTGTGGTCTTGGCTGCAGAAAACCAATTGGGAACTGCTGCAAAGCCAATGCTGCAACAGGGGTACGGGGAGCATTATCTGATAACAGAAGAAAACACTGCCATGGAAAAGGCGCATCCACACAGGAAGAATGAAGTCACACAAGTTTTGTGAGACTAGATGCAATGTTTTGGCTTAGTTTTTAGTGACGGATAAGACCTACTCAGGAAGACAACTAAAACTAAATTCTGGAGTAAAACTTGGTTAGCAGTTTAAAGCGACACAGTAGCGTGAACGATGAGTGTAACTGAAAAAGAAGAAGGCATTAAAGTGGTTCCACACTAGGTCTAACTAAAGAATTAAATAGTAGCACTTACTGGTTCCCTCGAGTAAGGCAATCCTTTTTCTTTTTGCATACGCCCGGAGGTGATTAGACAGTGCAACTCCACTGTGAAATGTTGCATTGCAATGGATGCACACCTTCCTGTTGAACTCACCTTTCTCTGTGAAAAGACAAAAACAAAGAACATGAATGCAGAGATGTAGTGATGCTTATTCATTAGCTGTGTTGAGGAACTGTAGTAACAGGCACTGGCAAGCTTGCAATGTCTAAAATCAAACTTAACTGTTTCAAAGTAGATCAGAGGTAAAGTTATTTTCTAAAATGATAGAAAAGCTAAATATGGATTATAACAGGACTTAATATTACTGTGACATTTTCTGAAACAGGCCAGGACCACTCCCTACACACACACACACACAAGTAAAATAACACAGCTGGAGTTTGAAAGGGTTTAAACAAATAAGCCCTCTGTAGCAATACGAAATGTACTGAAGCATGCTATGTCTTGCAAACTAGAGACTATCAATATATTCTTTATTATGAAACTATTAACTGCAAAAAGGCAAAACAAGGTAATGATGGTCTGTGTTATGTGCAGCATGCGCTTCTGTTTCAGCCACAATGTGAAGGTAAAATCTTATTCTCCACCTTTATGCTGATGATATCTCACTTTCAACACACAAAAAACAATGGATGATCTGTGCTCAGCTGTTCACTTAAAAATAGCTGCTGCAAATCTCTCTCAAGTTTTAGACTGTGCACAAACTGCCAAGACAATTAAAATTTGTGGTAATCCAATACATTGTTACTTACCAGATATTTGGTTTGGCAGTGAAGATGCAATTTTTGCTCCTGAATTGTGTTCACTGTTTGAAGAAACTGTTATCATGTTTCTGGACATCTGAGAGGATCCCTTTAGTCTGGCATCTTCCTGGCACTTCCTCTTCTTTAGAATTCCTATCAAGGCAGTTGTGCCTGAGAGCGAACTTTTAACATCCAAATTTGCTTCCAGATGCCTTTTTTCAGATTCAATTTCTGCTAAAGAAAAGGTGTGTATCAGTGGCTTGGCTTCAGTGCAAACGCTTGAATCAGAACTACTTTTTGTGATTCCAGTGTGGGGCGATGTGAAACGATCAGCACTGGACAGCTTTGAAGAAGCACTGTAGTGGAAATGGTTCCGTCTCTTTCCCACAATCTGAAGAGCCCGCTGGAACTCCTTCTTGTCTCTCATCAGTTCTCGCAGTAAAAGTAACGGGGATTTGTTCTTTGTTGCAAAGGTTTTACCAAGCTTTTTCAGGTGGCCTCGTATGTGGTTTGACTGCCCAGTCCTGTTGTCAAACGAGTCCCCACATAACGGACAGGAATGAATGCTCTTCACAGTCTCCGAGTCCGACTCAAGCTGTAATGCTGAGAGGAATACAATAAAATTAGAAACAAAAATATTAGATGTTATAATATCAGGCATTAAAGCTATGAAACACTGAAAGACTTGTAACCTAAAATTTAAATCCAGTTGGATTTACTGCTTCTATGTTCAGAGCTTCATCCATTTATTTTATACAGATATGCATCTCACCAGAATGACTGCTGGGATGTTGGATGGAGCTATCTGACTAAAACAAGCAAAAAAGTCTAACGGGAGAGATATAAATAATGTGTCAAAATGTGTCATATGCAAGA